>PVJI01004437.1:0-108414 GCA_004026765.1 Micronycteris hirsuta | reverse complement strand
TGTAGAGGACACATGGAAGGAACTAAGGGGGAAGGGGGAGGCTGGGGGGGGAGGTGGGGCTGGGGGGAGGGGGGAGGGGAGGGGAGAGGATGTAAATAACTGTAATTGAACAACAGTAAAGTAATTAAAAAAAAAGAACAAAATAAAAACCAACAAAAAACTTGATTGTTTGGAGGGAAATCAGAACTTATTCAGAAGTTCTGGTGCTTTTATGAAAAAGACACCTTTAACAGATCATTATTGTGGACTTCATATTTGCATAGGTCACATTTTCTCATTATTTTTACTTCTAAAAATGGGATTCCTGAAAAAAGCAGTATATGGGCTAACAATGAAATTGTAAATGGCTTTAATACAAAATAATCTCTTATGATTTTCCCATGCTTGTAGATGTGGATCAGGTTTGAGATTTTCAGTCCACGAAGGAAGCCTTTTGTATATGTCCACAGTCTACTCATCTTCCCTATAAGGCAGCATCCTCTAAATCAAATGACTCTTTTTAATGCCTGAGTGAAGATGACTTCTTGAAAAGCATAGCAATAATTGAACAACAACAGAAATTTTGATTCAAAAACAAAAACAAAACAAAGAAAAATCTCTCCCAGTCTTCCTGGGTCAGGCTCTTGTTTTATATATAAAATGAACTTGGGTATAACACAGTTAAGTCACTTTTTCCCTGGAATTTATTAGGTGATTTGAAATAATTATAGCAACACTTATGAGAAACTGTTGGCATTTTAAGCTTATAAAATTGCTTTTTAAATGTGCATAGAATGTAACACCTTTGTTCCTAAGGCTGCAAGCATTGAACCAAAACTAATAACTGTAAACTACCCAGTGCCACACCTGACAAATTGCGATTTGCTGCGTAACTTAGTATTTGGGCAAACTTGCTGCAACTGGAACTCCCATACATTAAACTCTCAAATTGGATATTTTTTTCAATTGTCTTAGAGTCAATTATCTGCCATCATTTTAGCCAAAAATGTTCTTAGTTAGAAAAATACAAATGTGGATGATTTTATTAGATTTTTATTACATATTTTAAAATAATTTCAATTATTATTTTGATAGAGTATAGAATCTTTTAAAATTCTGTGATTTTTTTAAACACCACTAGATCCTTCTTTTTTCTCTTTGGTACCATTTGGTTTTCAGCAGATGGCCATAAGGGCGGTGGCTACCTATGGAGCTGTGGACCAACTGAGCACTTAAAACATTTGATCTCCTTTGCTGTGTATGTAAAAGTGTTGGATCTGTTTGGTTTAGTAAGGATTTGGGTATGCTAAAAAGTAAGTCCTAGAGCCATGGTGTGGGGTTAGGGACACACCTGGATGACGGCTGTGGGGGCATCCATCCCGGATGAGCCGGCAGGGCCTTCCAACCACATGGATTTGTCTGATACACACAAAGAAGTAAAATTACATAGAAAGTTACAACATCAATGCCAGTTATTTTGTAAAATGACTTTTTCACCTGACTATTATGAACGTGATAAGCATGTTATGAAGTTGTCACTGTGCTGTGAATGGGGGAGTGAGTCTTCCTGTAGGGTCTTTAAGGCCACTTCAACATGTCTGGGGATATCACACTTGGAGAGGCACATGAAATGAGAGGGCTTATTATGCTCACAGGTTTTAGAAGAGGGAGGCGTGCATGCCATACAGAGGGCCACATGGGAGCCAGTTCTACCAGGGAGGCGGGAAGCCGTGAGGATGAACATCCATGGGCAGGTGCTTTTGTTGGGGGTCAGGGTGGAGTACACAGGTAAAAGGCATAAGGGGATTTCATTGGTGTGTTTGAATGTCACTAGGTCATAGGAAGGACAAGGCAATAAGGGGAACTTGTGGCAGAGGCCAGCCTGTAACACTGGTGCGCCTGGTCACCTGCGTAGGGTGGTCACAGCCTGTTTGCAGGGATATTGAAACAGCAAAGAAAGTGAAGTTTAAAAAAATTTACCATACAGTCATGTATTATTATTTATAATGATTTATATAATTTACCCAGGCTCCTAAACATGTAAGTACTATTATATGCTCAATATAACACAGCTTTCTTTTTCCAAATAAAGTAATTTTCAAGAAAAAAAAATGCTTTTTTCCCCAGCAACATCAAAAAAAACCATATATACATGTTTTCCATATAATTAAAATACTGAAAGTCACTTCATTTTAATATTATTGATGAAAAGTTTTCTTAAAAGGTACGTATGGCAGGCAGAATAATGGCCCTTCCAAGCTGTTTGTATTCAACCGTGGGACCTATGAATATGTTTTGTTATGGGGCAAGCCTAGAAATGAGGTTGCTGATAGAATTAAGTTTGTTAATCAGCTGACTTTAAAATAAGTAGATTATTCTGGGATTGTACAAGTGGGCACAAAGTAATCACAAGGGAAATCGGAAGGCAGAAGAGTCCCTGTCAGAGAGATGCTGTCAGAGTGAGAAACTCCAGTGAGCATCACTACCTTTGCCGATGGACAAGGGCTGCAAGCTAGGAAGAAAGCGGGGTAGCCCCCAAAGCCCCCAGAAGGAACACAGCCTTGTTAACTTGATTTTAGCCCAGTGAGACTCATTTTAGACTCTGATTTACAGAAATATAAGATATTAATGTGTGTTGATTTAAGCCACCAAATTTGTGGAAATTTGTTACAGCAGCAATAGGAAACTAATACAGTATAATACACTGCAGTATTTTTGTTAGTAGAGCATTAACTTTGAATTTTCAGTAGAGGTCTGAAGGACTCTACAATTCTGAAGCTGCTTGCTTTCTTATTTCCAGTTTATTGGCTATCAGCTGCCATCCCTGTGTTGATACTGTACTGTTTCTAACACTTGTGCCTTTAACTTCAGAGCTGCAGAGGAGTATGGTGGGTTAGGGGTCAGAAATAATGAGGGATTCCCCATTCTGCTACTTGGAATCTGTGAGACCGCAGGCAAATTGCTTTACCTCATCAAACCTCAATTTAAAATGTGGACCAAAACACCTGGCAGGATCATTGTGAAAATGAGATAGATAACGTATGGAAGTGTTGAATTGCTGATCACCTCAACACTGGCAGGACCAACAAGGCAATGCAGTATGATCTAGTGATTTGGTGGCTGGTTATGGTGAAGTTACAGCTAAATCCAGAGGCCTCTTCTGCCTAGTTCTCTTTGGGGTTTGGGGACTGTGTCTGTGTACCTGAGATTTGTAGGTGCCTGTACATCTAAGTGAAAAATGCAAATCTACAGTTATCTGTGGGGTGGCTCTATATACTCTGCTTTCTTTGCAATCCCCACTACATGTATTAGACAACAAGTACATGTAATTTTTATTTTATTTTTTATTTGTATGAAAAAGTGATATATGCTTATGGTATAACATTACACCAGAATACAAAGTGAGTATAATTAAAGTGAGTCTCCCCGTGGCTTTTATCCCTAATTCGCTAGATTTCCTACCAGGAGGCAATAAGTTTTTCATGAATCTTTCCTGGGACAGTCTGCATACGTTTCAACACATGCTCTACTTCATTCCCCAAAATGGTATCATCCTCTATACTTTGTTCCTAACATTGTCCTTTCCACCAAATTTTTCTTAAGTAATATTCTAAATTACTACAGTAAATATATACAGTGTTGATAAGTATCAAACCAATGACCACATTTATCTTGCAAATGGGGAATAACTCTACATTTCTATAGGCTTGAAATGGGCTTTGCAATAAGTCACAAAACAATTTCCTTGTACCCTTGTGCTTAAAATGTTTCAAGTGTTTGTGCTGTGACTCATTCATTATTCTATTCATTTAGAGATGGCTCTCTACTGGCAAGCAAAAGAGTTCTGGAGATTTGTTGCACAACAATGTGAATGTACTTAACACTACTGAATTGTATGCCTAAAAGTGGTTAAGATGGTAAATTTTAGCTGTGGCTGATGTGGCTCAGTGGATTGAGCACCAGCCTGAGAACCAAAGGGTTGCAGGTTCAATTCCCATCCAGGACACATGCCTGGGTTTCCGGCCAGGTCCCCAGGAGGGGGCATGTGAGAGGCAACTACACATAAGTGTTGCTCTCCTCTCTTTCTCCCTCCCATCCTCTATCTCTAAAAATAAATAAATAAAATCTTAAAAAAAGATAGTAAATTTCATGTGATGCATATTTCATCCTAATTAAAAATATACAAGTGAATAAAAAAATAGAGAAATCTTGTCATTCAGGTCCTAAATCAGAGTGTTTGCAAGCACGTATCCTCTTTGTGCTCCTACCAAATTTTTTACAATGATCATTTCTTTCCCTTTTGGTGTCTATATGACTTTAAATTTTGCTTTCAGAAAAATGGTTTCTATCTTTCTCTAGCTAGCCAGTAGTTTATATTTGTCATTGGATTTTTTTGTCTTTATCTGAGAAGAAAATATTTCACAGATAGAACTTCAAGTTATTAGTTATCATGATATTCATTCAATAAATACTTAAGGCTATGGCCTTAAGGATTAAAAGAGTGGGGGTATAAAAGGTAAAAATTTTGTAGAAAATTATATACTTACATATAAATTTATACCTGCATGTGATTTTTACTATATAAAAATTAAAAATTGGCTTACAAAAATTTCATAATTAATATTTTGTTTTATGACCCTTAATGCAACATGCAACTTTGTAGATTTCAAAAGGACCTTTCTTGGACACTCATGAGAGAGCTGGAAAGAACTCTGAAGGCCATTAATTTTACCCATGAACTTGCAGCTATGCTGTATATTAGTCATTTCTATCATTTTTCTTATCAAACTTATATTATCACAGACTATAGGATAGGTTTTTTAATCTTTCTTTTACTTTATGTACCAGGCAGGTGGCTGACTCTTGATTTCAAAATATATGTCATTTTCTATGATGGGTTACTATTGAGGGTTTTTTTTTTCTTTTCTGAGATATAATTGGAGATTTAACACCTTCTTCCACAAAAGAGTCTCTCAAAATAGCATTTACTTTTATCTACTATGGAAAGCTAGGCTGAAATCTGGGGGAAATAATAGCTTTTCTCTATTGATTGACACTATAAAGTTCAAAATATTTGTCTTTGTTCTTTACAATATTGTTAGTATCTGTGCCTTACACCTCCCTTCCCCCTTGACCTTTCTTTACCTTATTAAGAATCCTATGGATGTAGATCACATGAATCCAGTCTTCCATTGACTTTGTACTGAAACATTTGTTAATTTAAAAAAATACATTTATGTCCTTTCATTTACTAGATCATTTGAAATCTGTGCCTATGAAAAATCCAAGTACCGTAGTTTGTTTTTGTTTTAACACACCTTGAGATCCACGAGGCCCCGGGGAGTTAAATTTCTTTAAGGGACATAGTTACCATATGTTCCTCTAGCAATTCAGTGTCAGTTTATATAAAGACTCTTAAACATGTGCTCACTGGTGGTTAAAAGGGACAGATGGTTGAATTGTTCCTTTCTGGGTGGTATTATTTATAGATCTCTTATTGAACAATGCACTGTCATAGTAGGATCTTAAGAAGAATTCAGTAGGAGCTAATATTTTATGTAGCAGTATTCTAGATAATTCAGAAAATGGTTAAACATTGACTCTGACTTGTAGGATCTTAGTAATAGCATTATTTAAAGGCACCTCTTAGAGATTAAATCTTCTTTTACGAGTAGTCTTGTAAGTGAAATCTGAGGTGCCTGTAGGATTCTATGGATCTTCTAGTTGTTTACAGGGACATTCTGAATTCACATTACAGGAAATACTAGAGGCCTGCTCTTAGCTTGTTTGTTTTTTAAATTTATTCTGGGATCTACATAAAGACCCTCTTTTTGTGACTTGAAAGCAATGTCCTCCCTCGCTTTCTTTCTTTGGAAGTTGATGAGGTTGGGGAAGTTGGCAGTCCTTGCTTTTGCATTTAGAATTACCATCTCTGCACCCATGTTCTCCTTATCCCCATTTCCTCTGTCCTGTTAGTGAGCTGTGTTCCTTCTCCTGCTTAGCCTTCAATCTTTTCTTTCTTCGGTGGCCTGGGATACCAGCTGGGTAGATGCCAAGATTTTATTTTGACACTTTCATGATTCATTTCCAGCATTGCTGCTCTTCATCTAGAGACAATCAAAAATAAAACAGTATTTCCAGTAGGTAGATCATAGCAATCATCTGAGCTGGTGTAGGCTCAGCCCTACTTAAATAAATACGTGTGAACTAACATAACCTTAGAATATTTATATTAGAAGGGCCATTAGTGACTTCTCTTAATAATTAACATAACTTCACAAATTACTTATGGATATTTAGGTCTTGCCAAAGATGACACAATGAGTTAGTGGCAGAGATAGAATCTGCATTTCTATCTTTAGACTCCCGTTTTAAAGTTATTTGCATTTATAAATTCCTTTCCATTCAGAATTAACTGTCTAGAATGTGTTCACATACAATTCTTTGATCCTGGCCAGGGATACAATCCTAATGAGCTAAATTAGAGGACTAAATCTCAAACCTGATTATATACCATGCAACTCTGTGCCTTGCAAAGTAGACCCTTTGTGCCATGGCGTTGCTCTCTGCCCATCTTGGTTCCAGTCACATGGATAAACATGTGAAAGATGTCAGGAAATGAATGGATTATGGGATCAGTTCTTTAGAGCTATACAAAGACTTTCAGTGTATTATAAAGAATATAATCAAGGAAAAAAGCAGTTAATTAATTTATCTAATCAGATATATATTTACATAATTAATTGGGTGAAAAGTTGGATTAGATGATTTCTGATATCCTTTTTCCTTGAGAATATACCATGAAACCCAATCAACAACTTACTGGATATATTAGCCTTCCTTGCTCTGTAATAAATAACATAAATTTAGTAGCTTAAAATAACATAAACTATGTTATATAGTGGTGGAAAAAATTTCCCTTCTTCCATTCCAGTGTATTTTAGTTTCTAATTATTTTGACATAAGACAGATTGACCGTAGAAAACTTTAGTTTTGTATAAACCAGGAACACTGAAATAATGAGACTCAAAGAGTGATAAAAACAGGCAGCTTTTATACCTTTTACACAAAGAACAATTTTTTTTGCAAAGACTTGACAAACAAAGAGGTTTGGGCTTGGGGCAGCAAATTAATAGAGAAGTAACAAAGTTTGTTTATACAGCTTTCTTGGCCTTGAATTTGCCATCTCTGGTGATAAGGACACTTCTGGCATATGGAGGATACTTTTATACGGGAAATTTATTTCCTGCTTTCAGGGAAACAACAGAGGGTCAGAATGTCTTTGAACTAGCTGTTTCTTTGGTAACTTTAATTCAAAATAGTGTACCAAAGTGTTATATTTTGGGGTGGCATATTCTGTCCCCTACAAAATTTCTGTGAGTTAGGAGTCCATGTATGAATTAGCTCTGTTTAGGGTCTCCCCCAGTTAAAACAAAAGTGTTGGCTGGGGCTATAATCTCATCTGAGATTTGGAGTCCTCTTCACAGCTTATTCAAGCTACTTGCAGAATTTAGTTCCTTACACCTGTAGGACAGAGGACATCTGCGCCCAGATGCTGCCCCCCTCCAAATGCATCATGGCCATGCTTCTTCAAGGCCAGTTGGAGAATCCTCTTGAATTTTCCTGTCTCTGGTCTCTAAAGTTTTTAAAAATAAAGGTTCCTTTGAATAGGTCACCCCTACCTAGGATAAGCTCTTTAAATGAACTTAAAGTAACCCAGTTATGGACATTAACTATGTCTGCAAAATCTTTTTACTTTTCCATATAACATAACCTAGTTACGGGGGTGATAGCATGTTTGAAGGTCTTTTCCTCACTCAAAGGGAAGGGGTTATATAAAGTATTCTTGGGCAGATAAAGTGATTCTCAGATAAGGTCAAGTTCAAGGAGTTCATCATCACCGAGCCCTTATTACATGAAATGTTAAAGGGATTTATCTAAGAAAAAGAAGATAAAAAATATGAACAGTAAAATGACAGCAAACTCACAGTTGTTAACAACCACACCTAAAACAAAAGCAAAAGCAAACTAAGCAAACAACTAGAACAGGAACAGAACCACAGAAATGGAGATCACATGGAGGGTTATCAACAGGGGAGTAGGAGGGGGAGAGAGGGGAAAAAGGTACAGAGAATAAGTAGCATAAATGGTAGGTAGAACCTACCACAGGGGGAGGTTAAGAATAGGAAATGTAGAAGCCAAAGAACTTATATGTATGACCCATGAACATGAACTAAAGGGGGGGGGAGAATGTGGATGGGAGGGGGTGTGCAGGGCAGAGGGGAATAAAAGGGGGGAATGGGACAACTGTAATAGCATAATAATAAAAAATAATAAAAAATAAAGTGTTCTTGGGAGAATAAGAGAGTGCCTTTTCTGTTAAAATATTCAAAATAGTCAACGTCATATCCAGAAGAAAATATTATTTTAATTTAGTTTATAAGCTTTTTTTCTCTTTCAATAATTTTTAAATGATACATTTTTTTTTCTCATCTGAGATTAAGTCATAGGCCCTAAATCAGAAATGGAGAAATAAGTCATGCAGCCAAATTCAGTGATCTGGGCTGTGCTCTGCGCAGGGCCAGCTAGTATTATTAAGGCTTTGGGAATGGCACTGTTTCCAACTTGAGTGAAAATAGGTAATAAGTTATCTTCCTTGTTAAAAAAAAATTACGATTCCTAAATTATATTAGTAATGAAACCATCTATTTGATCCTGAAAAATAGAAGTGGTGATAGGCTACACATAGGAGAAATAGATTTTACTTTTTACCCCCTTGACATTATTCAGTGATTTTGAACATTAATCCTGTCTTAGGCCAATGTCTATACGTGCTGCTGCATTGTTCACTGAGAGTAGGAGGACATTTCTTTTCCCTCCTTTCCTGTTTACTTATAAAACTATTGCTAGTACTTTTTCATACAATTTGTTCATGGTTTCCTTTATGCGCAAATCCGAAATGAAGTTCTAGTTTAAGGGATTTGATACTTACTTTTGGTTCCTAGGTTGTTAGCTTGTAGTTCTCAACTCTATTGAACACATTAGTCACTAGTAAAAAATGAGTTATGTATCAGTAAGGGCTTGCCTCAAATGCCCACTGTTCAGAGCTAAAATGTATTTGCTTATAAGGTTGAAGTGGATTATTTATTTATATTTATAAAAAGTAATTAACGAAACCATGAGAGCATAGAACAAATCAATGCCAGTTGTAAGTCTGCAACTTATTTATATTTTATCTGAGTAAACTTTGATGTGTGTACTTCTCATAAACCTTGCTCAAAAATGGCTTTCTGGTAGTTCAACACCCAAAGGCTTCATTGAAAAGACTTGTTTTAAAGATTGGTAAGTAGGTCACGCATGAGGGGGTGAATGAGGCGGTATGGGGTCAACTCCGAAAAGCAGGCAGAGTCAGCTCCTTTTTCTTGCCATTTAGCTGACGACACACAGATTTCTGCACACTGAGCCAGGGGGTCAGCAGATGCCTCACCGATTTCCTCTGAACGCTCTGGTCATATTAGTCCATCATCTGTCCATCACTCACCCTTTTTCAACTCAGGCGGCCCACCTGACTCACAAGAAGGGACTCGGCAGAAAAACTGCCAGCTTTGCTAAGATGTTAGCAACATCCTTCCACTCTCAAAAACAGTTAGCTTGTTTCATTTTTGGGATCAGTCCAAGGCTTCCTCACAATCAAATGTGAAGGAGCATCTACATTCAATTTACTCAGTACAACAGAGTGACCTTGAATGGGGATCTTATAAAAATAAACTTTAATGAGGACCCAGGGAGGAAGAGGATTGCTGGGAGGCTGTCTCTAGCAATAGCTTGGGTTTTTAGGCCACTTCTTTCTCATCTAGGTTACAAGTTTTTAGCTTTCTTTTAATGTACTTTCATGTTCTGATGCTTGGAGGAGCTCTGAAAGAATTTCCTTCACTCTTAGAAAAAGATAAAATTTTAGTGCTTAAAAAGTATGTTTTTCTGGATTTTTAGGATATATGATTCTTATTAATTTCTTAGAATCCTACTTAATTAGCAATGTTTTTTACTAGTTAATTTCACTTTACTCTTACCATTCTTATATTTGGCTTTAGAATAGAAAGTGAAGCAAGAAGAGCACTGTTTACTGCTCTCCCCTCTGAGATGGAAATATATTTGGGTACTGCCAAACTGTTCTGCAGAAAGTTGGTAACAATTTAGACTCTTACTGATGGTGTATTTAAGTATTTGTCTATACCTAAAGAATTTTTTAAATTTTCATAAATTTCATAGGCAACAACTGAGAATAGCCTTTCAAAGGCTCAAAAATGTGGTAAAACATTCATATTCTTAGAATGTTGAGGTGGAGTTAGGAATAAAGAATGTGTGGAGGTGACGAGAGAGAGAGAGTCAGGTATGGGGAGCAATCAGGTGGTTCTGGGTGACATGTGGTACGTGTGCAGGTATGATGCTGAACCAAGGATTTGGACCTTATCCTGAGGGAATAGGAAAATCATTGAAATGTTTTACAGGGTGAAGTTGTGTGATCAGATGTCTTTTAAAGGGTCATTTTAGCAGTTGTGTGAAAGATATATTGGAGGCGTTTTCAGATTGGAAGCAGAAAGGGCTCTTTGGAACTATCGATATATTCTAGATAGGCAATAATGTTAACAATAAAGAAGAAAGAATAAAAAAATATTCAACAGGGTAAAAGGAGAATCAGAGTGGTAGTTAAGGAAATACCTATTTCTGGTTCTGTCACTAAGTTATTTAATTTTTCTGAAACTCTTTAGTCTTCACATTATATGAAATTCAAAGCATAAATCTCAAACATATTCTTAGAACATGAATCCTCAGACCCTCCAGGCAACATTAAAGCCCAATGCTATTAAATCTGAAAATAAATTCTAAGAAATTGGTGGAAGGTATTAATTACTTTGAAAGATCTTGTGGTATATTTAAAATAGGATTTTTTAAAAATGCCACTGTAGTAGACTGATTTAAAAGATAGTCTGACTCAGTTTTCCACCCCTTCTCACGATACGACTTTTGAGGTTTGACTTTATACAAAAGGGTGGTGTTATTTCCCCACCTCTTGAATCTGGATGACCCTGTGGCATATTTTGGCTAATTTCATGATGTACTTGTATGCTCGCCCTGAGTCTAGACCTTAAGAAGAGTGCTGTTCTGTTGTCTCTTTTGGGACCCTACTACCATGGGTGGTTCTGCTGGAGTGTGAAAAACGAGTTGCCCCAACTAAGATTATCTCAGACCAGCCCATCTCCATTTGACCTCCCAGAAGACACACGGATGAGCTCCACTGAGCCCAGCTGAAATCATTGAATCACTCAGACAACATATAGACTGCACCACTAATGCACCGAGATTTTGTGGTTACTTGTTATTCCTCATTCACAGATAACTTGCAACGATAAATTAAAATAAAAGTTATAATCACAGCAAACTTTTATGATTTGGAGGATGTTGGACAATCCAACAGAATAACATGATTCCAAATGTTCTGTCTGCTTTCAACTCTAAGTCATGTATTTCTAGCTATTCTGGCATCTAAGTGATTGAATATATTGAATATTTCCTTTGAAATTAAAATTATAATCATTCAATATCCTTGAAGACTTTGCAAACTAATTTGATACCTTTCCTTTTAAAAAGACAATTTAATTTAAAGATCTGAATACATAACATTCTAAAATTGAGGTTGCAATCTGAAATGCCTGAAAAGGCTTGCAGCATAATTGAGTGATGCATGCTTGGTGTAAATTATGAGGCAGTAAGGAAGAATTGGCAGAGTGAAGAACACATTTCCATTCCAAAGGCATTAAATTCAATTTTTTAAAAGCACTGTGCCAGCCAAACACAACACACGCAAGGGTCAGTTCAGTCTATAGGTTGCCAGTTTACCGCTTGTATTCCAAAATTTTGATTTCTGTCTTATGCTCAAGCATTACCTCAAGCTTTATCTTTAATAGCTTTGAAGCTCAATGCTGAGATAGAAAAGAAAGAAAGAGGGGTGAGATGCTTTATGTCCTTTACCTCTCCACCAGCTTTCCAATAGTAATCAGTGCGTATTAGATTGGTTCCAGCATCTTTCCTTTTTATTACCCATCCTGATATAATAGGAAAAAACTAACTCTCTGAAAAAATAAGTAAAATATCCCATTCTGGAACATCTGTCTTCAGCTAGGTACCCAGAAAGAATTATTGTGGCTGCGGTCTGCTTAAAGTTCATTTCCCCTTGGTGTGAAGTAGAGGCTCACTGAGGCGCCGACCTGGCACAAGCTTGACATACTTCATCGCCAGCCAACACAGCCCACCCTGACGTGAATCCTATGTGCAGACCTCAAGGACTAGCTCTGCACGTTTTTCACACACACACACACACACACACACACACACACACACACACACACACACAGAGTTTCAGGTTAGCTGCAGGGCATGTTTCTCCCTGAGTATTAGAAGAAGTAAGAACAAACTCTCATTAAAATATCCTTGTCCTTTTGAGCATGGTTCAGAGATTCGGGCAGATTGAATACCCGGCTCATTTAGAGCGAATGCATGAACAATATAATTGAGTCCCTGCCATCATTTGATTTTCCCCATCGCTCTCCTCACCCACTACATACACACTTGCATGCATGTGCACACACAAGTCTGACAGTAAGAGAGCTTTACAGGAAGCATGCAAATTACAAATACATTCCTTAAAAAGCACTTTCAGAGACATAAGGACAGAAAAAATACTGGAGGGAGACAACAATCTTGCAATTACAGTAGGAGTAAGTATAACTGAAGAGGCAAATAGGGTACGCACATCCTCTACCGATCTAAGCGAAGAAAGAACATGAAGCGAGTGCTTGTTTTCAGATGCTTCCATGGCTTCTCACAATTTGCAGGGGAAAAAGGTTGTTAGCACAGAGTGTAGTAGTCACTTTGTGAATACTTGTTAAGTAATTGACATAGTTGACAATCTGTCACAGAATTCACATATCATTTCTCTAAACTTTATCAACCTCAACATGAAAAACCTTCTTACTCTGCACTCATCATATTTTAGTTTTTTATTTAGTCATTTCCTTTAGGAAAGCACCTTTTGAGTCTCCTGGTTGATTATCAAACAATTTATTTATTTACTTATTTATTTATTTATGTATGTAAATAGTATTTACTGGGCATTTTCGGCCTTGTTCTGGGCAGTGGGTACAGGAATGATCAAAAGGGTCATGTTCCTGCCGTCGTGGCATTTACGTTCTCATTTGGAGACACAGATAGTCTGAAAAATCACTAATAAATACACAAATAATTAAACAGAAAAATTTCAGATTGTGATAAATGTTGTAAATAAAGGGAATGAAGATGATAATATCAAGAAAAGTAAACAAATTGGAATCAGGACGAGTTGGCTAATCCACAGAGAAATAAGGATTTCTAAACAGAGTAATACAGGCATTGCCTAAACTAGGTTTGTAGTTGTGAGTACCTGAAACAGTTCGTCCTTCAATTATTATTTATTTATTAGTTGTTGTATTATTTATTACTATTAACCTATTTTGCCTACCCTGTATTTTTGCAGTCATCTAATGCTTAAGAATAAACCACCCAGAGACCAATTTTTCCCAACAGCACACGACTTTGTTTCCTACCAACCCTTCCACTGGGAACAACTATAGAGCGGAACTAAATAAACGATCTATCTGATGGCATCAGAGAGACAGAAAGGTAATAAGGATGTGTAAGGAAATACGGAGAAATGAATCCAAATTTGGTATCGGTTTTTCCCCCGGAAGCCTTTGTGGATTTAAAAGTGGCAGGTGAGAAACTGAAGTAAAAACCTTGGCTTCAAGGATAAGCTGAGCAGAGACTTTAGCAGCCTCTGGGGGCTGGGAGACAAAACTGAAAGTCTGAGGCTCTCTCAGGAGAGAAGGCTCTGGTAAACACCTGAAGTTGCAACTCCAAAGGCCTTGCCTCTAGAAGAAGAGGTGTACTGGTTAAGAAATCACCCCTCAAAATGATGGAACCCCTGTTTCAAAGTCAACCAAGGTCCTGCTTTGATTAGATTATCCTGTCTCTCTTTTCCTCGGCTAACTGCCTGCCTTGAGCAATTATAAATCCTCTCTGGTGGAAGATAATGTCATTCAGAGATTTTGTAATGTTTTTAACTCAATCTAAAGTAACTAGATATATAAAAAAGATAAGAACTGAACAAAACCAAGAAAAAAAACTTGGACAACAGAAAATTCATATATTAAAATTATGAACTTATCAAACTGAGAAATTAAACTGATATGACTGTATGCTTTATAAGGTAAATATAAAGGTGAGAACTTTGATAGAGAATTGAAAAGTATAAGAAAAAGAATAAGTGAAAAGACAGTAACTGAAATTAAAAATACAATGAATGAAAAAAAAAAAAAGAATACAACAAATGGCTTAGCATTTAGTTAATCACAGCTGAAGAGAAAATTGGTCAACTGGAAGAAAATATCCAGTCTAAAGCACAGAGAAGTGAAAGAATGTAAAACACAGCAAAAATATATGGCATATGGAACCTGGTGAAAATTTCAACACATGTATAATTAATGTTCCAGAATGAGCAGAGAGAGAGAGAGAGAGAGAGGGGATGTGACCAAAACTACATTTGAAAAGACATTGACTGAGAAAAGATTTTAAACCACATTTTGGAAGCTTCTACCAAACAGAAGCAGGCTGACTATAAAGAAGCCCATACGTAGGTTCAGCATAATTAAACTGTTGAAAACCAATATTGTAAGCTGTTAGAAAAGATGATCTATTATTGACAATAGGACAGTGATTAGACTAACAACAGAGTGATCTCTGAAGTGCCAAAAGAAAATAACTTCCCATTCATAATTCTATACTCAGTGGAAACGTTCTTTAAACATTAAGGCAAATTAAGACTTTTTAAATAAAAAAGTGAAAAAAGTTGTCACCAGCAGACTCAAACTAAAAAAATGCTAAAGGGTATTTTTAAGCAAAAGAAATGATCATAGACAAAAGCAGAGAGCTGCAGGAAAGAATGAAGGACACGGGAACGAGGAAATACATGAGTATATAAATATTGACAAGACCAAGCAAAACTGTTTTTGAAAGCACAAAAACAATAATGCATTTATTGTGCAATTTAATTATTTTGTACACACACATACATATGTGTACATGTGTGTATGTACATTGTATATGTAGATATATAATAACAATGTGTGTACCAAAAATCTGTTCTAGTTACTCTGGTTGCGTAACAAATTACCCCCAAATTTTGTGACTTAAAATGGTTACGCTACATCTTTTGCTCACCATTTGGGCAGGAGTTGGCAGACATAGCTTATCTCTACGTAAGGTGGCATCAGCATGAGTGGCTCCAAGGCTGAGCACTCGAATCATCTGCAGGCTTGCCCTCTTGCCTCGCAGTTGATACTGGCTGTTTGCTGAGACCTTTGCTGGGCTGTTGACTGGGTCACTTTACATCATATGGCAAGTGGGTTCCGAAAGGAGCTGTCACACACACAGACGCACACATGGAACTAATGGAAGATTATTCCAGGTGGAGGAAACAGCAAGCACAAGTGTGTCCTGTGGTAGGAAATATTTAATGTCTGCAAGAGACAGAAGAGCCGTGAGACCAAATGAGGGACACACTGGTGTGAGATAACTTTGGAGCGAGGCAGGAGAGGCAGGTTAGTAGAGTCTCAAGTTCCAATCAGTAAAATAGTATTGCAGCAGATCCTACCTGACGTGTTGGTTCGAGCACCTCCACATGTGTATTTCCCACATAAAGATCCCCATGAAGAGGAGATAATGTATTCGATTTAGGGATATTCTCTTTGTGAAAATATATATGTAAATAAAGCCTGATCACTCATGATTTCATCATTTTTGACATTCTTTTTTATTTAATTTTATTTAGTTGTTGTTCAAGTACAGTTGTCTCCATTTTATCCCCATCACCCCCTCCCATCCCAGCCATCCCCGTTCCTCACCCTTGACCCTGCCCCTCTTTGGTTTTGTCCATGTGTCCTTTGTACATGTTCTGATTTCTATAGTTTAAAAATAATTTTACATTTAAGAATAATGAAGAAATTTTCTGGGTACATTACATTGGTAAATAGCTTAGTCTTTTATTAGACTAATGATGTACCTCTTCACATACCAAGCATATTTTGCAGTCGCTGCTGTAACCTCAGTGGGTGAGATGGCTAGGGCGCGACAGGCTAAGGATTTGCAGGCAACCCGATCTGAACATGAACCATGGGAGGTTACTGACAACTTGCTCTTAGCAACATTAGCCACTTAAAAAATAATAATCCAGTCTAACAGACAGCAGTATGGTGGTTACCAGAGGGAAAGGGGGTGGGGGAAGTAGAAGAGGGTATAGGAGGCATAAATAAATGGTGATGGAAGAGACTTGACTTGGGGTGGTGCACACAATATAATGTACAGATGATGTAATATAGAATTGTATACCTGAAACCTATATAGTTTTATTAACCAATGTCACCCCAATAAATTCAGTAAAAAAGGTCTACAGGATTGGTTAACTATAGATAATTGAGCATTGACTGTTAAGACAGGTTGTGTCCTTTCTTTGTAAACACATATTTATAAAACAAACTAAAGAATGAAAAAAAATAATCCAGTCTGAATTTAAAAAATAGCTAATGAAATGTTACTGGGGATAGCTTCCCTTCCTTCCTACTCTTCACCCTCATCTCACTCTTCGGGCGAGTTAAATCACAGAGCTGAAGAGAGAAGACCACGCTGTGTTCACCATAAGTGGACTTCAAAGATCAGTGTGGGACAATAGAAAAAAAATTGGAACAAAAGGCAGAAATTATTTTTCCTTCTATAGGTATAACTCTGTTGCCTTAATTGGCGTATTAAACCCAGAGAAAAAGGTCCTTTAGCACCTTTTACAGTGCACTGACAGACACACTTTGCAATTGTTCTGCTTAAGCGCCCTGCCTTAATGGCTTTAATAATAAATTCAGTGTCTTGTTTGTTTTTTTCACAGGAGATGAATTCCTTCTGAAAGTTTCTCCAATCCAAATAAATTCAGAATTACTGGAGGGCCCTGGTGCCATAATTTGTTTCACAAGCCAGAAAGAGTATATTCTTTTTGGGATATTTGATGTTAGAACAAGATAACTGCCCTCTCATCTGGAGAGCCCATGTTTTGGTGGGTTCATCGTGCCTTTCCTCTGCCGGGACTCTCTGTTCTTGTCTTACCAAGAGAAGACCAATTCCAGGTCATCCTGTAGGACCTGCCACATAGGTTATCTCCAGTGAGTTCTTAGCTTTCCCAAGTTAGTCACTCTCTGCTCTGAAGTCCCAAAGCAAATAACTCTAGGAGAACTTTTCATTGTTTTGTAACTCATTATTATTCTTTACCTAGGCTGCTGGTACCTTAAGCACAGAGACTGTTGCTTGTCTTCCCTTTTCCTCTGGTAGCACCAGCTTGGTCCCTGGCGCACCGAGGAGGCCTGAAGGAAGCTTTCTGAGTGATGGCCTTAACGCCAACGTGCAGTTACCATGTATCTTCCTATGTGCCATGGTTTTTTGTTATACAACATCTTTTCTTAGCTATAACATGATTCGTGGAGTTGCAGTGAGTATTAAGGAAAAGTACAGATTAATTAGCTGGCTGAGCAAAAAGTCACGACACTCTCCAAACGATTCATTGCAAACAAAAGCAGTCAGAATAAGTATGATAAGTGAAATAATTTTTTGCAGTGGATGTGTTGACAAAAAAAATTATCCTGGATTATCCCACCACAATAAAGCATATGCTATTTTATTTCCTGTCACAATTAGGGAAATTGATATGTTTAACATTGTTCAAATTACTTGCAACACAAGTAGTTCAAACAAATGAATAAGTATATTATGACAGCAAAAATTATTTGATGTTGTATTCCAGCTATGAAAGATGCTTTGTGCTTCATGTTAGAAGTGAAAAAGACAAATAGATAGGCTTATTTTTGGCTTCTGCCTCTGGGGTACCAATCTCCTGTATATTGATCCACCTTATGTTATGAGGATTAGAGCTGAGACTAAATGATAAAAGATCTCACAGGAACAATTCTTTTATTCATACGAATAAAGTAGAAGGTACAGCAATCAAAATGATGACAAATACTGATTCTTGTTTGAAAAAAAGCAAGTTTATTTTCTATTCAGAATAGAAATAAAATATTTGTTTAGAGCATAACATTTAATTTATTATATTTCTCTGAATGTGGCCTTAGCTTTTCAATTATTTAACTTTTTTCAACAAAAGTAAAGAGCCACTTTAACTTTATATTTTACTTTATAAATAAATTCAGATGGTGCACATGGAAACTATATAAAGAAACAATAACTAGATGAAGACACCGAGGCAGAGAAACATCACTGACAAAAGTAGGAAAATGAAGAGTGGGTGGCACAGAGAGCGCAGGCACAACGGCCCAGTCAGCTACCAGAAGGCCAGCAGGAAGTGCAGAGGGCATGGAGTTGCACAATTATTGGTTAGTGCCCTTATCGCTAAATTAAATTGAGTGTGAATACTTTGTTTCTTAGACATTTTATGTCGTTTGGAGGGTATTCTTAGGAGCGAAGTTTCTGGGTGGGCCTGCATTAGCTTTAGTGCATATGGCAAACTGACTTCCAAACACGTTGAATGGATTTACACTTCCACCAGCGTGGTGTGAGAGTTTTGGCCTTCTCACGTCATTGACACACTTGATATATTTCATATTCTTCATTTTTGTCTTTCTGGAGATCCATCATGTCATCTTCTTACGCTTTCAATTTGTATTTTTTAAATAGAGATAACTGTTGTAGTAAGATGTATCAAACAGGGGAGAGAGTGTTTGGGTATAGATTTAATAGGACTTGGTACCTGGATATGAGAGGATGACAGCAGAGTAACTCAGTTTGAAAAGCAGGGCAGGCAGAGTGAAGACAATCATAGTTTTAAAGATAAAAGTCAGCCAAAGAAAAGGCTTTTGGACAGAAGATGATAAAGGCCTTTGAGTTTGGGGCATAATTAATACTTTACATGGGATTACCATGGTTTTGGATTTCTCAAAGGATTGCTATTCCCAGATCATTAAAGAACACAGTTTTTTGTTTTGTTTGTTTGTTTTTAGAGCAAGTTTAGCTCATACTAGCCGTGCTGCAAAAATACATCAAAGAATACTATGAAAAAGGTATCAGAATCATTAAAGGGCTTTACAAGATATGTATATTTCTGCCCGGCTGGTGTAGCTCAGTGGATTGAGCACGGGCTGGGAACCAGAAGGTCCCGGTTCGATTCCCAGTCAGGGCACATGCCTGGGTTGCGAGCCAGGTCCCCAGTGAGGGCCTTGTGAGAGGCAACCATACATTGCTATTTCTCCCTCTCTTTCTCCCTCCCTTCTCCTCTTTCTAAAAATTAATAAATAAAATCTTTAAAAAAAAAGATATGTGTATTTCTGAAAGGCTAGGTCTTTTTACTGTTACTCAATTCTTTGTACCATGTTTTTGCTTTATTAATGGTGAATTCCCACAAAAGTTATACAAATTTTATGTAGATATAAAGTCAAAAACTTGGCAAAATGGGTGAATTGTTTGTTAATTTGGTTAGATGGATATTTTCAAAGATAATTATTTATTGTAAAAATAGATATTTGGACAAAGTCCCTAAGGTTTTCAAAGGACTATAAGGGACATTAGTCACAATTTAATCCATAGAAAACTCAACTACTATTAAGGTTTGATTATTCTTTTTTTTAAAGATTTTATTTATTTATTTTTAGAAAGAGGGGAAGGGGCGGAGAAACAGAGGGAGAGAAACATCAATGTGTGGTTGGGACCTGGCCCGCAACCCAGGCATGTGCCCTGGCTGGGAATCAAATGGGTGACCCTTTAGTTCACAGGCCAGTGCTCAGTCCACTGAGCCACACCAGCCTGGGCAAGGTTTGATTATTCTTAAAAATGCCATGAATCAGTTCATTTTAAGAAAAACATTTTTACTTACACATATGGGTCCTTGAATAATTAAACAATTTTTAAGTAATTTATTGACCTATTGGATCTAAATATAAACATTGATTTTTGTATCAGCCCCCCACCAAAATAATTTATTTCTATATACAATAATTTTTGTGTTTTATTAACTAGAAAGATCAGGCCATGATAAAGACGTGCTCTCTGAGGTATGGCTAATTCTCAAATTTTAAAAATAGATATTTTTCCCTAGATTTTAGATTCTATACATCTAAGTAATTAAATTTATAAATAATTTCTGTCCCATGTAGTTGAAAACTTTACTGGGAATTTGTCTTGAAGGTTAGAGGGTGTACGGCTTTTTTCTTTTTTTACCTTTTTAATTCCTACTAACACTTCTAGGCTGAATTAGTTGGGAGTGGGAGGACGTGATAACTGGGTAACAACTCTGTCCCAACTCTTTAGCACTTATTACACTCAAGCTTTGCTTCTCAGTCTCATCACAATCTGTGGGATTCTTCACATAACTGAGACTTTTGAAATCACCAGGGAAGATGGATTAAGTGCTTATTGTCTGGGGGCATTTACACATCTTTAGAAAGATTCAGTCAACAACAACTATTGATTGTCCTTTATTATTATTCAGTCACAACAATAACTAATAAGAAATGATAGTTATTATTTAAGATAGACCATTTCTCTCAGGTTTTCATGTCTATAAAATCAGCCACATTTAGAACTAGGGTGATAGTTTTCAAACGTCTTAAGGTTCCCCTCAGCTTGGCTAAATTTTATTCTTCTTGGCTCTAGTCTCCTCACCTCCTTTTCTTAAAGCATTTACTTTCAACAGCTTGTATTTTTTTCTCTGTCCCTTTGAGATGTACATCTTCTACAGCTCAGGACTGCCTGCTACAGGGAGCTGGGAGCCACCCCTTTGAAATGAAATAGCCGAGAAAGACAGGAAAGAAGACCTGGCTTTGGGCAGGCACACAGTGCATTGTACAGATGATGTATCAGAGAATTGTACACTGGAAAACAACGTAATCTTATTAACCAATGTCACCCCAACACATCTGATTTAAAAATAAATATAAAAGAAAGTGCCCTAAATCTCAGTCTCTGTGGGAGGCTAGGGAGCCTAACTTCCGTCAAGTACCAAGTAGCAAACACAGGTGGCCTAATCACATTGAACAACTTCACCTCTAGGTCCTTCAAGACTTTTCCACTAGCTCCACCTTTTCCACTGGCTCCACTTAAAACTCTCCTGCTTTCGTTTCACGGGCGTTGAATTCACTGTCTCACCCATATTGCATTAGTCTTGAATAAAGTCTTCCTTGCTTGTTTTACTACTTCCAGTGCAATCTTCCTTTGTCAAGAGAAACCGATATATAATTCAGAAATAATTATCAAATGTGAGTGCTTTTAAATCATGGCTCTAATTATTTTGTAAACTGTATTCTTATGCTGAGTTTCAGTATTTTGAGTATATTTTCTTTTTTTCTCTAAGAATTTTTACATCAAAAATCACTGAAACCCATAAGACTTATAAAAAATGGGGAGAATTTCTTTTGAAAACATTAACCACCGTCTATAACTATTTTTAAAATGTTAATTTTCCTTCTGTCAGTATTGCAACTCAACCCTAAAGAGACTTTCGAAGTGCAGACAAAGCTTTAATGAAAAAGGTGTTCAAGCAAAGGTGTGATGTGTAACAGCTAACCTGAGATACATCTAACCCACAGGAAAATACTGATATATGACGT
Source organism: Micronycteris hirsuta (assembly GCA_004026765.1). Classification (NCBI taxonomy): domain Eukaryota; kingdom Metazoa; phylum Chordata; class Mammalia; order Chiroptera; family Phyllostomidae; genus Micronycteris; species Micronycteris hirsuta. The sequence continues at coordinate 86,689 of PVJI01004437.1, read as the reverse complement.
TAAATAGTACACAGGAAAGAAAGGACAAAACAGGTCCAGAATGTAAACAGTGGTATCATTGATTGGTTGATTATAGGCAATTTTTATTTTCTTCTTTATATTTCTCTGTGTTTTAAAATTCAAAACCCATTTACTTTATCAAAAGAATATATTATTTAACAATGCCAACGTAAAATGATTTTACTGTCTCTTCTGAACGCCTAAGAGGAAAACAACCAAGAACTTTGCCTTTCAGAATCACTAGAAGCTTTTAAAAAATTTCTCTTAGAATAAACGTTTTTCCAACTTGATATTGTGTTTCTTCTCTACATTAATATTTGCAAACTTCAGCATTGATTACAATTATCCCCACCTTTAAGATTTATATTATAGGATTTTGAGAATTATTGTAAATTTTTTTAATGTAAGAAATTATTGTGTTTTGTATAATGAGTTAGATTTCACTTTGTAGGGAAAACTGCATTTTTAGTGACCCCCAAATGAACAATGTTCCTTGTTCTGAAGATTTTTCATTGTTATATTTGTTTTTTATGGCACAATACTTTACAAGTAGAACATCTGATTTCTAAGGAGCTAAGGCTTGATTATTTTGGCTATAGAGTAATTTCATATAATTTCTGATTACCCCCAGAGAGGTTACAAACTCTTTCCACAGTCTCAGTTGGTTTATGTCCTCGACTTCTTCAATGCCTAGAGTAACACTTCCCGATCATCTCGGCTTACCGACCGACCCCTTTTCTTTTCAGCCACCCCCATCGAGTCAAGGTTGCGGACTGGCAGATCATCATTTGTTCTGGATTTACCTTTGTCGCTGGCCCTGAAATGGGGCGCTTCTCACTCTGTGAGGAGTCTGGCTTGTGAACGAGAGTGAACTAACCAACACAAATAGAGTACTTAATCTTCATTTGTCAAAGCTGTGGGTGCTTTGTTTCTTCAATTTATGTAATGGAAAGTTAAATACATTTCTGCAAGATTCAATTTCTGCAAATTTTCTATTTTTAAGTTGTGCAAGTAAGTTTTCATAGCTTAGTTATAAGAACAAAAAGAAAAACAATTCAATGTTTATTTGAATCTGCTGTGGAATAACATTATTTGCCTTATTTATGTATTATTTTTCTGTTCCAATATATCTATAATAATTACTAAGATAAGATGACCATATGTAATTCTGTAATGATGAAAACTCAGGGGATGCAAAGTCTATGCTTTAATTAGATTCGCCTGGCTTTTAAAGAAATTTTTCTAAAAACACGTGTAAAGTTAATTCTTACCTGAAACAATTAAAGACTAAATTCTGTCAATTAGTAAACATATGCAGTTACTATGCCGTGTTTGATTAAAACTGTCATCTCTTTTTATATAGCTGCCTTGTTCAATTTCACTGTCCATTTCCAAAGGTGATGCTAAAAATTTCAAAGCTTTTGAGTTTGAAACTGCAATGTGTTTTTTAATTGATTTGATGATATGTATTTTTTGGCTAAATGATTTATTTATTTATTTATTTATATTTATTCATTTATTTATTTAGACCCAGGTAAAATTACTCAGGTAGTTGGGATCATAAAATAATCACTTATATAAATTACTTGGGTTAGATTTCAGTGTTAGAAACTAACGACCATTTGCTAATGACCTACTAAATGCACATTAATCTCCTCTGCTTGCAAAACGTAGTTTCTTCTCAAGAAATCTGTTTCTCCCTAATAAACTGAAAGGGTTTATAAAGGGAATAATTCAGTTTAGCAGGAAAAAAGAAAACTATTTCTTTTTTCTGAAATAGCGTTCTGCTTTATTACTTGTATCACTTAGGGTCCTGGCAGGAAATAAATGGCATACTCCCCTCAGTAATTAGGCTCATTTAGTGAATGGACTGTTTGTAGCATGTGGGCAGAATGAAGGTAAATCAACAAGGCTAACAGCTATAGGGCTCTGTAAATTTGCTGCGGCAAGAGGAAGAAGTGGTTACCAGAATCCTGAGAGCTGCCGCTGAAGGAGAGGAGGACCAGGCAGGAGCTACGGGCTTACGTAGAGAACTGCAGCCTCTGCTGATCTGCACACAGCGGAGAGGGGGCCAGGGCATTAAATACTCCCATCTCTCTTCCATTCCATCAGCGGATTGGCTACTGCTGCCTCTCATTGGCCAAACCCAAGCAGAATCCAGAGGGCAAGGCAGAGAGGTCTACTTCCTGAGCACAGAGCATGGTGGGAAAGGATGGAAAGTTATCTGCAGGGAAAATGGAGGAGATTCAGCACAACATTTAGCATTTAATCATAAATTTTGAGAGTGCACTCATGTAGCATGGTTCTTTAGTGTTTCCATGAAGTAAATAAGGTTAACTTGACAAGATTAGCACATTTGAAATGCAAATGAAGTAAATTGCCAATGCAATATTGGAACTCTTTTAGAATAACACCTTCAAGACAACTAAATTGTATTTTATACATTCAATAGAATAGTACACGATTCACTCACTAGTGATCCTCAGTTCTCATGACTCACTGAGTTTTACCTTAAGAACCATAGCATCTTGGTTCTTAATACCAAATTCTTCAGATTTAGTGGGTCAGGAGTTAGGTAAACTAGGTTATGCTAACACCAGGTAAGATTAGGGGTTACAGGTGCATGTTTTATACCACTCTGCTGTACTATTTTCAAGGTCAATAGCTTTGCCATGCCTTAATCATTATGGAGTGTAGTGTAGAAAATTCATTTTGCTTTGGCTCATGTATTATCTAAATAATGGCGGTTTTAAGTTGCACATGGCAAAATATGATAAAATAAAGGGGGAAATCTTAGATTATAGAAATAAGTCTACTGTGTTTGAGAGAACTAGAGTAATATAATTACTTTTACAATGTTTCTTTAATTATTGAATATATTCTTTCTGTAAGTAATTCAATTTTAGAACTTCAAATTAAATGTTACTTAGTAACCCTTAATTTATAGCAGCAAATGGATATTTTATTAACTATGTTTTCAGTATGAACAAAAAGGAATAATTTGGTTAGTAAAATATTCATAAAATATTGTTGAGGCAACACTTAAAGCAAGATTCAGGAGAAAATAATAACTAGCAAATATTGAACCTCCCTGAACAGGTTGATATACCTGAATAGGAAAACATTGCACATGACCTTCAGATATTCCAGGGAAATGCACATATTGTACATGTTATATATTAAAATATGAGCCTTGTTTATTTTTTGTTTATGGAATCTAGTGATATAAAACACTTTAAAATTCTTTCTGAAATTATCAAAAGCCTAATTTTCTGTCTTTAGAGTTAATAATAGTTTTGTTTTCTTTTTGCCTTAAATACAAGAGGATTCTATTTGGTTTCTCTCTCTCTCTCTCTTTTTGAGTACATCCATTTTTTTTCTCTGTAGTCAATTTTGAACATTGTGTTTTTCTAACTTCTTACCTTGATTTTAAGCATAAATAGCCAAATTGATGATAAACTTTTTAAAGCAATCACTTTTATATGAAGTAATTCTTGTAGACTTGTCATAGCTATTATCTGACTATGTGTATATAAGATGGACCTACATGGTCATGTTGACAGAAGCACCTTCTGTTCTCTGACTTGGCATTCTGTGTCCTCCATTTCTTCACCTGTCTACTTTTTTACTTCCAGGGGCATTATAAGTTTTAATGAGCAACTTCCAAACTATTACAGTTAATAAAGTAAAATGTGGTAAGATAAACTAGTTGATAAAAGTTATTTAAATCACTATAACATTCTCACTTGACCTTTCAAATGTTGCTCAATTCTTTAAACTGCCTCCATGTAATTCCTTCTGTGACTTTTTACCCAGCCCAGGCCTGATTCATGTGTGTTCTGTAGACATTTATACAGAACCCACTGCCTACCAAAAACTGAGCAAAGCCCTGGTAACTCAAAGAGAAGTTAGATGCAGTTCTGTCCTCAGTGTTTAATGGTGTGGTTAGATGTGTGAGCAAATGATTACAAGAGCGTGTTTTTAGAGCCATAACAGAATAAGAACAAGCGAAAAATAGGTAAAATAAGGAAAGTGGAGTGGTGAAATCACATCAACTCTAACCGGGGAGCATAGAAAAGAGTACTCCAAAGAACTCGAAATGGATCTCGAAGGGTAAATAGGAGTTTTCTAAGCACAAAAGAATGTGAAGTGCATTCTAGGCAGAGAAAATCACACTCCTGTGTAAATCGTGGAGGAGGCAGGCCTAGTTTGAAGAATGAAGTTTCAGCTGGGCTGGGGGCCATGCGGTGAGATGGGAGCAGTGGCAGGTGGGTGAAGACGGAGGGTGGGCCAGCTCTGTGAGGTCTGGGAGTTCAGGTGCAGGAGTTGTGGAGGGAGAACTGCCCTCTAAGGTCACCTTTATTTCTGACCTCTGCTTCCACTAATTCATCTTCCAGAAATTCCCATAGAAACTACCTCTCAGAAGTTGTAGGGAAAGAAACATCATTTACAACAAAGAAATTAATAGAACTATCCTTAACTTATCTATTGGTATCTGATAAATTACTTAGAGTTTCAGAGAGTCAGTGGGTCAGAGGAGGCATATTTGAGTAGGACTACTGTAAATCATACTATTATTCAGTCTAATTTTCTCAGGTTCTGTAACTGAGCCCCTTTCAGTTCCTTTTTTTTTTGTACTGAAAGGGTAGTTTTCATGGGTTCTCTATAAATAGACTTTGAGATGGAAAGTTGAGTATATGGGAGAAATTTGGTTTGTGGGGAGAGCTCTCTAGAGATATCCCTGTAAGGAAGTGAAGAAGGCACTTCAGAATTTTTTCCAACTGAGGAAATAGGCCAATCCTTGGTCCCTGCATCAGTCAGTCATTGGCTGACAGCCAGCCACCTCTGGTTGAGGTATGTCCCAGCCAAAGGCATTCCCAAGCGAGCCGGCAGCTGTGAACCTTCAGGAGCAGATAGCCTGACATCTGGGGCTCCGATGTGAAGAGGAGTCTGGTAAGGGCACTACAGTGTCTGCTACACTTTTTCTTCCTCCACCTGAGTCCAAGATGAAGTCTGAGGTGTAAGCTGCCTTCTGTGAAAAGACAGGGGTCCCAATGGGAGGAGTTTGGAGGTATCCTCCACTGGAAAAGCAGGGGGACTTTCATCTTGAGGGTCCTTTGTGCTATACATTCAAGGGTTTCCAAAAGGATTTTCAATGTCAAGTTGCCTCTATGCAACACACTTCTTACCTTTATTTTATTTATCTGAGCCCCAAAATGTTGGTTTTGATTGTGGAAAACTTTTTTTTTAACATTTCTGTGGCCTCCTTGTCATTTACATCCAATAATGACTTAGATTTGTGTACCATAATTTTGCATGAGAAAGCAGTTTTTAAAGCATTGTGTAGCATAATTCAAAATTCAAAAAAGATATTTACATGTACATATACATGTATATGCATAGACAAAAGTCTGGAAAGTTACACACTGAAATAGTAATGATTGCTCCTATATTATAAAATTATATTGGGTCTCCAATCATTTGGGCCATTGCATGAATCCTTTTTGCCTGCTTTCCCTATATGCTCATGAATGCTCCAAGTTTGTTCTCTGAAATTGGATGCATGTCTATGATTCATTCTTTTTTTGTTAATAGAATAATCTATGTTTTTAATTCTAATCAGAAGAAAACTTGTTTGATCCATCTTGTAAGGATGCTTAAGTATATTTACTAATAAAGACAATTAACATTCTGCTTTTATTTTTATTAACATTTATTTTATGCTGCATTTACTCCCAGGATGTAAGGTTTTTGTTTGTTCAGTTTCTTCTGAGCTATCTCTTTCTTCCGTGAAAGCTTCTCTTCTGGTTTAGGAACAATCTGCTCTTCTTCAGTAAGTATTATCTCAGTATGGCAGGGAGAGCCCATGTATGGATAGGTTTGATTCTGCACTGCATCTTAGGAGCTTTGTTCACCTGGATGTGCTCAATGACCAGAAAATCTATATCTAAAACCTTACATCCAGCATTAATCTGAATTTATAAGCATGTGCAGCAAAAATTCAGCACTCTTTTTGGGCCACAGACCCTATTTTTAGCCCCACTGTTTGATCTGGACAAAACCACCAACTCCACTATTGTAAGAACAGAATGGGATGCGTTGCTTCTGTAAAGTGACATCCTTTAGATACTTGATGGCTTTTTAAAAATACGTACCTTTGGTACCTGGGCAGTTTCATGAGTGTTTTTAAAGTAAACACAAAGATTTGAACTTCTAGATTTTGTGGGGTTTTCTGGGTTGCGTTGATAGTGAACCATGTTCAAGAGGTCACTTCAGGCCGCTTTCAGAAAAGTATGATGCATTCTTTATAGAGAAGGGGTCACAGGAAACCATTCCTTAAATCCAGTGTTCTGATGGACCTCTATCACAATTCTTGATAATATTTTCAAAGATCTAGATATCTATTTGAGTCTGAGATAAAGATACTCTCTATGGCTCTTTCTTCCAAACCTAACCTGTTATCATGTAAAGCCAACTGGGAGGGTTTATATTTTATTGCATCCAAGTTAAAAATGCTATATCATTTCAATGGCTCTAGGAATTCCCTTCTTCTATCCTATGCAGAATAATGAATATACAGTAAATAGGAAGGAGTCAAGAGGTAGGAAGCTTTGAGGCTGTGAAAATGATGGTATTATAAAGCAGTGTATTTCAGTTGGGAAATAATGGTTACAATCATGTGCACTTAATTTGATCAGAGAAATGACTCCTGCTTGGTACTGGAGATACCAAAAATATCACCAACTGGAAACATGATTGGTCCCATAGCCTAAGGAAAAGCTGAGAAGTCACGTCACTCCTGTTTTGGGTCTCATAAAGATGCTAAGGAAAGGTGAAATGCAGGCCATTCTGCTTGTTACCTTGTATGGCATGGGTTAGTGTCATATTCTTTTTGGTTAAGGTTATTTACTTCATCACTGACACTTTCAGGAAACACATTTTTATCATACTGACTGCTACTTCTAAATATTTTATCCTTTTATTCTTTTTTAAAGATGGAATCTTTGCTTTCTTTATGTTTATCAACTGGTCATTGTTTTTATGGTAAAGAATAATTCTTTTCATATTTACTTTGTAACTATCCTCTTCATTTAATTCTCTTATTAATTATAAGGATTTTGGAGTGGATCTTTCTGAAGATTTTTAAGTAGACAATAATTTGTCCTGTATTCTAATGTGTATAACTCACTTTTTCTTTTTTCTTTCTTTTTTAACCTGCAGAGGGCCACATCTTGTTCACTAATGAGATTTCTCAGAAAAATGGAGCTGATAGACATGCTGTTCTTCTTCCTGGGGCATATCAATAAGAATGTCTTCACTGTTTCACTGTTAAGTATCATGTTGGCTATTAGTTGATCATACAGCTTTTTAAATAGATTTAAATTTTATCAAATAGTATTCTGCCAGCTGTTAATATGGTATAACTTTTTTCTTTAACTCATTAGTCAAAATAGTATGTCAATATAATTTTATTAATAGATATCCTTATGTCGAACCAGCCTTACTTTTCTGTGGACTCGGATGGACTTGAACACCAGTACTCGAGCTCCATTTTCTTCTGGCTTACTTCCTACTTTTTTTTTTTCTCTCTTTGGCTCTCTTTTGCAGTTTCTTCTCTCTAATCTCTCAATGCTCTTCTATTTATTTTTTTCTACTCTTGAAATGATCAGGTTCCATTGTTTTAAATATTATCTATGTGCTTCCACTCAACTGGCCTCTTTGTTGTTTAAACTTGCCAGGTGTAATTTGGTCTTAGGGCCTTTACTCTGGCTCTATTCTTTGCCTAGAATGCTATTCCTCAAAGCATCCACAAGGCTAACTCTCACTGTTCTTCATGCTTTATCCAAATGCTGTCAACTCAGTGGAGGTCTATTATTGACCTCCTGATTTAAAATAATAACCCACCCCTTCTTTCATCATCCCTAATCCTCTTATCCTGCTCTAGTTTTTCTTTTCCTATCTCACTCATCACTCTCTAATGTACTGTGTAATTTACTTATTTACGGCACCAATTGTTTATTGACCTTATTTCCCTGCTACAAAGTAATTTCATGAGTCAGAGATCTTTATTTTCTTTGCTGATATATCCCAAGTACTGAGAATTATGATTTGCGTTATAGATGCTTAATAAACATTTGTTGAATGAATTAATGGATGTATTGAATCCCATTTAATCATGTCAGATTCTTTCTTTGATTCATTACAGGATATGATTTACTTAAGTTTTGCTTAGGATTTTTACACTGATGTTAGTGAAACTGCTTTTTTAATGTTCTTTGGTAATACATTACTTTGGTTTTAGTACTAGGATTATAATAGCTTTTTAAAAAACAATCAACATATTTTCAAGGTTTTCCTCTACTAGAAGTTTAGTACACAGATCATTTCCTCTACAGGAATGATCTGTGTACTAAAGAAAATTTCTTCCATCAAACTAAGGTTGCCTTCTCTTTGAACAACTTGTTCAATTTTTCTCATCTTTTTCTTTTAGAAAATTCTTTTCATCAATAATTATAATGCTACCATAGTGTTTGTTCATAATTTAAAACTCTGTTTCTGAAGTTATATCTCTTTTCATTGCTTATATTGTGTATTTGTACTATTGTTTTTTGATAAATTCACAGCCAATTTTCTTAGTGAAAATTTCTTAGCAGTACAGTCATGTGCTGCTTAATGATGGGGATATATTTTTAGAAATGTCATTAGGTGATTTTGTCATTGTATGAACATCACAGAGGTCACTAGATGGCATAGTGACCTCTGTGATGTCACAGATGTCACAAACCTAAATGGTGTAGCCCACTGTCTGTATCCTAGGCTATATGGTATAGACCATTGCTCCTAGGCTGCAGGTCTGTACAGCCCATTACTGTACAAAGCAAAACAGATTAAATCAAGCACAAGAGAAAATGGCGTGACTAAGGGCTACGGTAAACCCCAGCTGTATGAGGCTGCTCCAGCTGTAACATGGCATACTGTTTTACAACTTTTTTTGTAAGTAGAAAAGTTCACTCTAAAATAATAATTACAATTGTAGTATAGTAAATATATAAACATAGTAACATAGTTGTTTAGTGTCATTATCAAGAATTATGTCCTGTTTGTAATTCTATGTGCTATACTTTTCTACAACAGTCAGTGCAGTAGGTTTGTTTACACTATTGTTACCACAAACATGTGAGTAATCCATTATGCTATGATGTTACGACAGGTATGACATCATGAGGCAATAGGAAGTTTTCAGCTCCATTATAATCTTATGGGACCACTGTCATATATATGGCCCATTGCTGACTGAAATACAGTTATGAAGCATATGACATAATTTGTTTCAGCATCTGAATGCAGCATCTTCCCAGTTGAAAGTATTGCAAAGACCAAAAAGTAAATTTAATGTGTAAAATGTCCTATATCACTAATGAGGTCAATTTTTATGATATGCATTGAGTTTTAGTATAAGGAGGGACTCTAGAAATAGCCTTAGCCAGTGACCTTGTCTTCATTTTTATTTTGTGAGGAAACAAAGGCCCTAAGTGATTTCCTTAGTATCACACAAATTTCTTGCAGTTTACATTAAAAAAGAGGATATTTTCATTTGTTTGTAAAAGTCGTAATTTTTAAATTAAGCATTCATCAATATGTTATATAGATAAAATAATTTTGATGTGCAATGCAGTATTTTAACAGATGGTTGTTTTGGACATAGTGTTTTAGAAAAGTCACATGATGATATTCTTGATTTGCTAGAGCAGACAGCCATTTTACAAGATGCTAAGCTAGCTTCTATTTTAGAAGGCTGCAGAGCCAGCACTGGGAATTCTGTCCTCAGCCAGTTTTTCATCCTAATTCCTCAAATAAGTATTCTTTACCACGGCTGGTAACATTTGGCAGTCTCTGGACACATTTTTGGTTGTTACGGTTGCTTTTAATCACTTCAAAGTGAATACTACACTGTATTTTAATGCACATTTCCCAAAGCGTGTCCTATGAAACATATCTATCGCATATTCTGTGAGAAGAGACAAATGTCCATATTATATTGCCGTCATGAAGATCCTCACAGACCCCTGTTCCTATCGAAGGCTCTGACACATCCCGCAGTGAGGATCCACTTACCTTTGCTTAGCCAAGAATATTCTGCCCTGCCTATATCATGCAATATTTTTACGTAGCTTCTATGAATATTCCTGAGAAGAGGCATCAAGAAATCCAGTCACTATGATTTACGTTTCTCAAAGTCTTTTCACATTTGATTTAATTGGATTCTATCAACCATTTCAATTCTAAAATAGAATCCTAAAATTACTTTAGCATTGTTTCTAACTTGTGCTTCCTCTGTCATTTCCTAGAGCCAGTAAAGAATTTTCTTTCAATTTGGACAAATTTATTATTTTTCTTATTATGAAAAAGAATATTATTTTAGAAAACATAAAATGTAAATAAGCAAAACAAAAAATCCTTACAACTCCTCCATTATTAACGCATTCTTATGTCTTATGCCAATATATTTTAAAATAAAATAACCCTGCAAATGCTTTTTATAGAGTTGAATTTTTCAGTTAATATCTTTAATGTTCTAATATTTTTAAATTTTGTACTACATTATTATTTTGTGATGGTAATGGAGAATGAATACTTAAGTATCAGTTAGATAACTGATGGGTATTTCATTACATGAATGACGTGGTATTTATTTAAGGAGTTTCCTATTAATAGAAGACTACTAGTTCTTTTTTGGGCTAATTTTTATAATACTCTAATGAAAAACGTTGTACATATATATTTTCACAGATTCTTAATTATTTCTTTGGGGAAATTGTGAGAAGCAGAATCATATTAATAGGTGGAGAAAGGCTTAGGGTTAAGTGTGGGTTGATAGTGGTTATAGATATATATTTTAAGGCTTTGATAATGAACAGTTGCCTTTTAGATAAAGCTTTATAACTTTATATTCTCAACAGTTGCATATGAGTGACAATAGGTCTTGTATTTTATTTTATTTTAAAGCACACAGTATGAGATCTATCCTGTTAACAGGTTTGGAAGTGTGTAATACATTATTGTGTTGTATTCTCATACTGCTTGGATTTGTCTCTTTTCCTTTTCCCTGCTAGGCTTGGACACATCCTTTATTTTTTTGGCTTTCTGGCTGTCAAACTGTTGTGCCTGCCTCCATTTCTTTGCTCACTTGGGCTCAGTTTAAATTCTTGTTTCTTGAAAAAGCCTTCGTATATCAGTTAACACCAAATTCTACACTTTACAATTTGATGTAGCCTTATGTTGTTATTTAATTGCATCTTATATGCATCTCTTAAGCTATTTGACCAGCTTATTAGCACTCCTAGAGCCCAGATCTGAACACTTATTAGGTCTCAATCACTGTGCCAGCCCCCAAGGCTGCTGGAATAAAGCAGACACAGTTATTGCTCTTGAGCAGCACACAGATTTGGAGAGAAAATAGAGAAGAAGCAGGCTATTCAAGGCACAATCACAGCTGTAAATGGGGTACGATAGGAGTACAGACTGGGGGTTTGGTGCTAGAGAGGTATCCCTGGGGCAGAGGTCCATGAGGGAAGTTTTGAAGGATGAATGGGAGCTCTGAGCTGTGAAGAATAGGTAAGTGACAACGTAAGAAAGTCTATGTTGCGAGCATGTATGTGCATTTGTGTGCGGGCAACATGTCAGGGAAATATGGGAAAGAATATGGATGTACATGGAGCAGTAACAAGAAATGAGCCAGGAGAGACTGGCAGAATGAGGACAAAGCCTGAAGGTCTGTATGGTGCTGCTAAGACATGTAGGCTTCATCCTGATGCTACCAGGAGTGTGGAGGGTGGATTAACTGAGGCAAGGACGCTGAGAAGCCATGTTTATAGTTCTCGGAACACCCACAGTTAAGCAAGGGATTGGTCCTAAACCTCTGTGTGTTTGTGTGTTTCTGTAGTTTGGGATTTTAAAGGATCCTAGACCTATCTTTTTATTTCCTTAGTCCTTAGCATTCTAATGAATAGGATGATTATATTTACAGTTATACTCCTGTATAGGACTTAATAGAAATGGAGCACATTATTAAGTGAAAATGTGATAGAGAAGTTGTAGTTTCCCCTTCCTGGTTGGCTGGAGTACATCTATGATGTATATATGGCCATGCTACTTATATCTCCAGCTCATTTAAGAGGCTGTGATATGAAGGGCTGATTTATTTAATCATTTGAGTTGCCTTGGGAGACTTTCTACTTTATTATACACAAGGGAGATATGAATAGATTTAGGTAGACAAGAAAGACCTCTCTCAGAGAAATCATATTTTTGTCAGGAAATGAGAATCACTTTTATTCTGCTAAGAAAAAAGGCACTTTTGTTTACAATGACTTAATTTTTAGAAATTTAATTATAGCTTTTAATGTAAGGCTTTAGATTCTGAAAACATAATAATAATTACAATATACACTATTGAATCCTTTTTCTTGCATGGATGTTTCTACTCAATTTAAGAACTTGTTTAAGAATGAAGCTTAATATCACACTTATGTGCTACCTCGCTCATATTTGAGCCAGATAAAAGAATTTACTATTTTGTAACGATAGTTTGCATTGTTTGTACAGAGTCAAGATGCTGATAGAAACTTTTCACACTGTGCCGGCTAGCTTTATCTAGTTGCAGAATAATTTACTACGCTGGCAAAGAGTACTCCGAAGCTGGAATTACTCAGGAGAAAAAAAATCTTTAAATTCAAATTGCTGTATTATAATGCAAGCAAATTGTATTAGCTTTCTTCAAAGAACCTTATTAAATGCCTTTAGCAGCCTTGTCATCCCCAGAGGTAGTTGCTTCTCACTCCATGGATGAAGAAACTGAAGTTAAATGATTGGCTCAGAGTCAAAGGAAATGGCTGTGTGAGACTTGGTATTGAGAAAGGTATTATTTTTTAGAAAAGTCTGTAGGGCTTTTATCCAGATCACTGGTCCAAACCTGCCCCGCCTTCCTGCAGCCAGAACATTGCCCAGATCTCTTTTTATGTGATTAATCTCAAAACTCTTTCAAGCAGTTGATATACCAATAAAACCTAAATAACCAGCTACCTAGTATATCGGGGAGAGAGATGGAGAAGTGTTTCCTATTTGTCATGTAAACATTTGAGGAGGCACCAGATATCATCTCAAGGTTAACTGTACTTACATACTCATAAACAAGGGATTGCTATCTGACATAAGTATCAAAAGGAAGAAAACCTGTAAGTATCTACTGGTGTTTAAGAATTCAGAACACTCAAGGATTGATGTTTACCTAAAGAACTAGACAGGAAATAGTAAGAAGCTAGGAAAATTCCTTGACAAGTGGAGCAGGGGAACTGAGACAAATAGCTGAACACAATGGCCTGAACAATCTGGCTGAGCAATTTACAGCCAGATACAAAAGATCACCTCCCTGGAGATAACATCTTGGTCTCAGTTGTATTCCAGCCCCAGGCCCAGAAAAGCAGCAAAAGCAGGTGGGCAATACCAGGACCAACTACAGTGACTAATGACCCCTCACCCTGTCATTGGCTAATCAGTAGAGACCATCATGTTCCAAGAGGACCTGAAAACATGAATATTCTGCTGAAACCCTCCCCTGAGACCTCCCCTAAGATTCTGGCCTGAAAGAGAGAGAGATACAAACTCAAGACCAAGGACCCAGTGTGCTTTCCCCCTGGAGAGCTGCTGGTGCCATTCCCTTTCCCCACTTCTTTCCCCGCAGGCACACATCTGGTAAACTCTACAGCAATGGGCAGCTGGTGGCTTGACCCAGGAAAATCCCCTGAACCTGTCCCCAAAGCCTCCCCTTTTTTCTGACTTCCTAGTGAGCTAAGGCAGCCCAGCCTAAGCTCTTCTGTTGCTCCTTCTATGCTAAGCCCTCCCTCGTTTTACTGTCACGAGCTTTAATAAACATACTCTCATAGTCACTTGGATTCCTGTTGTGAAATCTTTCCTACATGAAGTTGAGAACCCACAAACTACCAACTGGGCCTAGGCAGACCCACTCAGGGCCAGGACCCTTGCCAGTAACAGAACTAAGGTGACTCATTGGCCGGAATACACCTTCTGCCTGTAAATAAGCATGTTAAGATATTGTTAAGCTTTAATAGTACAATAGATAATTTCTATTTCATCAATTGATTTTGGAATTTATAACATTTTATTTACCTGTATTTTACACCACCCCAGCACTGATGTAGAAAAATGTTTCTTTTTTTTAATGAGTATTTTGGAAATGTTGTATATGGAGAAAAATGAACCATTTAAAACCTCAGTTACATTAATAATTGTTACCAGCAGAGCCTAACCTGGCATCTCTGACATTAACGGTCTACAGTGAGAATCTATGTCTTGGATGAAATGTGCAAGTCTACCTCTTAATGATCCTTGCATGACTAATACACAGTGACACTTAAGGAGCGCTCATCTAAAACCGTTCATATCCATTTTGAAAATATTCATCTGTGGCATATTCACCAGCAGGAAATGTAGCTGAAAAATCATTAACCCCTTCTTCATTGGCATTATAGAATGTTATGGGATTCCACTTTCTGATTACATTCTGCCAACAGGGCCAATGCAATACTACCGAGTAGATTTAGGTGTTTAAAACATAATCAAAGGCATTATTAGATATGCAGTCTGAAATGATGAGACACTTTTGGGAGGCCTATAAAATGTAAATCCCAGAGTATAAAACAGTGCAATGGGAAATAGCCTGAGAAGGACATTTAGAAAGTGATTAGAATAATAAAGTGACGAAGGTACTGAGATGAAAGGCGTTTATGGAGCTAATTGGGTTGCTCTAAATACAGTTTACCACAGAATGACTGAAAATGTCTACGGTGTTTGTGTGAGTTCATATGACAGCCATTGGTCTCAATCATGTGGAAGTCTTAAAGTCATTTTAAGATAGTATATTTGGAAAAATTTTATGAGTTTAATTGTTCCATTTGACTACATCAATTTCACTAATAGTGATTTTCTTTTTAAATCTCCATGTCTATGTATTAAGTAGAGCTTGTCAACTCTCTCTCTCTCTCTGTCTCTGGCTCTCATTTTATATGCATAATATCTTTATCTACCTACCTGACTCTATTTTTAACTCTCAATCCTTATCTTCAGGATTGCAGAAAGAAGTAGGGAAGTAAGAACTCAGTAAGGCCTTGGTTGTCTGTATCTCTAGGTGAGGAAGTTTCTAGCATCTCTGTCAGATGTGGCCAGATGTTTTGATGGGAAGGAAGCCCATTACTTTCAAAACAGCCCACTACATATTTGGTCAGTTAATTGTTGCAACATTTTCCCATATATTTAGCTTAATTCTGTAATTTCTATTTCCTGGTTCCCTGTGAATTTAGGGAGCTGTTCAAATACTCTTGCATGTCATGTTTCTACTCAGTGTACATCCTGATTTTTTAATTTTAGTATCATTATTTTAGTACATTTACCTCTTTCACTTGTCCTTGATCCTCTTAATTCCAATGCCTTGCCTGAGGCAGTTTGAAAAATCAGCAAGCGTTTGCTGAGCAAGTTAATTCATCTCTCGGTCTGATCGTGGTTGTTTTCACTGGTAGCCTCTTGCCTCTAGCTGGGACTGGGTTGAACTCAACTACTACAAGTACCTGTGATCTGATATGACTCTACTCTAGACTAGAAACGTTTCCACACTCAGGTAGGTTTCCAACAGCTTGCTCTGTCTCATTTGAAGTATGATGGAATTTACAGAGCAAGTTAAAGTGCTAGCTGATCAGAATGCCACCTTCCAGCCCTAGCTTCTGGCCCTGCAAGAGTCTGACATTCTCCTTCCACCATGTGATATGATCAGGAAAGTTGATGAGATGTCAAAAGATGTTTGTATTCTTCACCATATATTTTTTTGTGTTTATGTGGGGGCTTTAGAATTATGGATTTTCAAATACCCATTGTTTTATTCTCTTTTCAAATGCACCCTATTTATGAATCACTAGGCCCATATCAAAGTATATGAAATAGTGATCTATATTTTTATGGATTTTTTTCAGACATCGAGACAGTATAAACAGCAGTGTCATACTTAGGAAGATATCTACCAGGGGATGTGATGATCAGCAACTGTACACACACATACAAAAAACACCAGTAGGACAGACTGGAGGACAGGGCACGTAACAAAGATAAGCTGAGTTGCTAAAAACCTATACTTACCCCCTTTTGTGATGAAAACAAAACAGACAGGTGAGAGTGAGAGAGAATGAGCATGTGTGCTAGTTGAGAAAATATGGAAGATTTAGTTGACATTTTAAGTAAAATTTTAAAATTGAAGAGATCATGAAATCAAATCTAAAAGAAGTTTCAAGCACAAATGTTAAAATCAAGAATTTAACAGCATGAATAGAGAGATGCAGCTGGGAGAGGGGAAAGTGTGAGGAGGAGGTAAAATTACTCGTAGATGTGAGTACTTAGGGAATTCAGTACTTGCTGATTTGCTGTTTAGAATGAAGATAGATCCATAGATTGAGCAATCGGTATTAGAAATTAGAGTTATGGAGGAAAGAAGATAAAGAGAAAGAAAGCTCACTCTGGAGCAGTGCTGTTCTCTCTGGAACCCTGGAAAATCTGAGGAGCTATACCAAATACTGGGGTCTGGGTCTCCCAGTTTGCTTTGTGGCTAGTGAGCTGAATTTCAAAAGTTCTCCAGCAGATTTCAATGTGCAGCCAAGATTGAAAACCAGTGCTCTAGAATTAGAGGAGACTAATATTGTTTTAAGGGAAACTGCTGAAGAATGTTATTTAGAGTTCAGCACCTTGTCAGGGTCCAAAACGTAGTTGAGGGAGAAAAGTGAGAGGAAATAGAAGACTAGAACTAGAAGTCACTTAGACTTGGACCAGCAGGTGATAGCATTTTTACAAAGAGAAAATAGAATGGCGAAAGAGTTAGGGAAAGTAGAATGTGGAGCTGAAAGAAGAATCATCATTCAAAGTTTAGGTAAGGTTCTTTTAATTATTCATTTAACAACTCTTTACCAGTATCTACTGTACTCTTGGCACGTGGTATTATGGATATAGCAGTAAACAGTAAATTCAGAGTCGTTAATCTCCTGGAGCTAAAATTTTAATGAAGGAAGGAGAGGGAAAGAAGAAGAAAAGGAAAAGGAGGGGATGAGAAGGGGAGAGAGGGAAGGGAACTGGAAAGGGAACCAAGTTTTTGAAGAATTATGAATGTGGCAAATGGCACACAGAGCTAACTAGAATCAAACTTTTTGAGAGGAAATTGTATTCCAAAGAATTAAACATGCCTGTGACAATTAAGACGTAAAATAATCCTTGGGTCTCCAAATCTCTAAAGTAGAAAGCAGGCTCAATGTCCAAAGGTGAGGGTGGGGTGGGGTGGGGAGCTTATTCTTCAATGACCATAAATGGCCAAGTTGGATGATGCAAAAGAAAGTCCTCCCCTGAGGTCAAAGCCAAGGACATGGAGAACAATGGATTGGGGAACTCCTCTCCTGAAGAATCTGGACCTAATCAAAGAACATTCTTGAGCTCCAGGTGGGATTTTATAATTACTATGGAATGAATATTAATGATGTCTTTTCTTACCATTCCTTTGCTCTCTGAACGGGAGTACTTATTGCAGTTATCATGGTCCTGTTCCACTATTGTATTCTGGGTATATGTAGGAAAGATAGCTTATTTATTTTTTTAGTTTTTTAGAGCCTATCACATATTACTGAGAGATCCTGGACATTGAACTTGATATTATGGCCACGTGCAGTGTTGGGTGGCCTGCAATGAGTGGTGGGGAGTCCTGGTGCCTGTGGGAAAGGTGGTGAATGGAATGGTTGGTGACTGCTGGGGAGACTGTGGAGGTCATTAGTGCCAAATGCCAACTATTTCTAGTTCTTCTCCTCTCTCGATCAGTCAGATTTCATGACCAATTGTTGCTGCAGTATTGTTCAATCTACCTTGGCTAATTTTGGAGGCTTTTGCAGAGAACTAGTGAGAGATAATTGTGACCATAAATCAGGTAATGACGGTTAAAACAGAGGAAATACTGTAATTCAAGATAAACACAAGGGATAAAAGCTGCCGATACCTGGATGTGGGGAGGGAGGGAAAGGAAGAATCAAGAATGACTGTCAGGTAGTACAGTGTTACTGTTTATTGAGTTTGAGAAGAATGAAGGAGGCGGGGCAGGTTGTGAGGGAAAACAAATGTTTAGCTTTGGAAATGTTAAGATTGAAATGTGTGTGAAATATCCAAGTACGGATGTTAAGTAAGTAGCTGGAAATATGAGTCTGGTGTTCAAAGAAAAGATTTATACCGGAGATCTAAGTTTCTAGGAGATAAACATATAAATAGTATTTTTTTTTTTAAAAGATGGGTGTCTGTTTGTTGAGAACTTTGGTTTTTTTTTTTAAGATTTTATTCATTTTTAGAGAGAGGAGAAGGGAGGGAGAAAGAGCAATGTATGATTGCTTCTCACATGGTCCTCACTGGGGACCTGGCCCGCAGCCCAGGCATGTGCCCCAACTGGGAATCGAACCGGGACCCTCTGGTTCCCAGCCTGCGCTCAATCCACTAAGCCAGGCTATAAATAGTATTTTTAATCAGAATGCATAAGATCCTATAAGGTGAGGGAGGAAGTCAGGCCTGGACTGAGCATGGAGAAATGCAAACATTTATATATTTAGTTTTGGGGGAGAAGGAGTCAGAAAAGGAGACTGACAAAGGGAGCGGAGAAGGAGAAACACAACCCACAGAGCAGAGTCCTGCAGTCAGCAGGCAGATTACTGCTTCTGAGAGGCTAGGGACGGAGTAGTGTTCCTGAGGCTGGTGCAGGCGGAAACCAGGCTGAAGTGGGTTGAAGAGCAAATGGGAGGTGAGAAAGTGGAGGCAGCGCAAGTAATGCTTCTTACGAAGGATATGGCTATGGAGGATGGAGCAGTGTGCTTTGCAGCTGAGAGAGGTTTTTTTTTAGATCCATGATAATGCAGCATATTTGTATAAAGATAGAACTAATTCAATAGAAAGGGAACTGTTATAGATATGAAAAAGTTGACATCTCTGAGGTGAGAGAGAAGCTAAGAACCTGAGCCCACAAGGAGGAATTAGACTTTAATAGGAGGGAAGAAGGGAGAAATGGGTGCAGATGCTAATATAAAGCAGATCATTGACTTTCTTACTTTCAAAGAATAATGAGGTGAGACCTTGCTACTTGAGTGAGGATGAAATATGTATAAAATAGTTCTTGGTGAGTTAGAAGTAATACAACTTGAGAAACACAGTAGAATTGCCCGGCAGTAGTGAGCTTCTACTTACAGTTTGTAATCATGAATTTAAAGTGAAACTGGTCAGCTGTGTTGAATAATTTTTCTTTAAGAATGTTTAGCTGCTTAAATGTATGCATAGGTAGGGCATCTTGTTCATCAGTTTGGTGCTGGGAGAAAGGACTAAGGGAATTGAGGGTGTTTGCAAGATGGGAATGAAGTATTGAAACTCGACTATATGGGCTGAATGCGAGGGCAGAGAACCCGATAGGTGAAGGAAGTGGTGACAAAGGAAAGGATGATAAGTGTGTGGTCCAGGGAAATTTGTGAACCAGGAGTGAAAATATTCAACACACGATTGTGAATGAGCAAGTGTTTGGCAGATGATTGAAATCAGTATGGGTAGAATAATATATCCAGGTGGCAGGAATTTCTGTAAGGGGGAGAAAGATATAGGTGACAAAAAGCAAGAAAGGCAGGGATAAACAAACAGAAGAGCTTTTCCTCAGAAAGGCTGCAGAGTGGGTGGCAGCCAGACAGACCTTTTTAAAACAGGAGGCAAAGAAGTTTACAAGAAGAGGCCCAGGGGAGTTTGCCATTTCCAGAAAAAACAGTGGGAGGGTTTGGGGTGGGGAAGGGGGGAAACAGGTGGGAAACTGAATCCATTTAGGGACTTTGAGGGATGAGAAAGTGCATGAGAATGCGTAATTGGGGAGAAAGTTTAGTGGTAATGTCATTCAGTAGACTCTTTTTCTATAGTCATCTATTATGTCTGCCTTCTGATTTATATTTGCCCTCACCATTACCTTTTTTGACCCAAAATTGTCATCCATGTCTGTTCTGTCCTCCCTGTTGCTACAGGAAGAACAGTAGTTTGTCCACATCGGCGTTCTTGCCCACACTAGATGTCACTGTTGCCTGTCTCCTGGTCTCAGTCCTTCCACAGCTGATTCAATGTGACTGTTCAGTGTGGCAGTGCTTGCTCCTGGGGCCACGCTTTGCCTTACCCACAAAAAAGGCGTGCGTGCGCGCGCGCGCACACACACACACACACACACACACACAAGATTTAATGAGACTCTGGTGCTTACTAAACCACTGAGGTGTTAAATAGCTTAGGGTTAAACAGAGCTTCTTATGTATGTATTCTACAAAGCTTATTATTGAGTTCCCCCCGGCCCCCTGCATTTAACAATTAAAAGACTGGGTAAGAACACAGACTGGAATTCTTCACAGAAAACACATCTACTTCCTCCTGTGAAAATATGGCTTTTAACACTTAAATTCAAATTCGGTTAATGACCTGTCTCCTCAACTCTCTGTTGTGGGGAGCAGGAAGCCTGATGTGAAATTGCTTAGGTATCTCTGTTACCTTGATGTGTGGAAAGGAAATTTTCTGGCCTGAGCTTGGATGTGGTATTACCACATGAGGTTGTCTATTTATGGTCTGACCTAGGGGCGAGGTACTGGATGGTTGGTTCCTTAGTCCAGAGGGGAGCATGGACAACCCTGTTGGCAAAGGAAAGCCCAGGTTGTTATTTGGGAAACTGGCAGAGGCTATAAAATACTGTAGGTCCCTTTTACTAGCAGAACCGGAAGTTGCTGAGAGCTGTAAAGACTTTTGTTTCTTTCTTCCTGACAGAATTCTACTTAGGAAATGAGAGGAACTTTCAGAAAGGAGAGTGAGGGGTGAGTAGGAGAAACCATTACCTTTTAGGGTTTCAAAGGAGACCAAACATTCAGTCAGGTAACCAATATTTACTGTGTAACTACCAGCAGTCAAATATGGCTTGAGGTACTGGGTCACACTGCTAAACAAAGCTGAATTGGCTCCTGCTTGCAAGCTCGCATGGAGCTTAATCCTATTGGTACATAGCAGAGACAGAAATAAACCTGCAAGATTTTTTTAATTTTTCAGAAAACAGCTTGGCAGAAAATAAAAGAGTGATGGGATGGAGAGTACCTGGGTGTGACTTCTAAGCTGAGACCTAACTGATAGGATATAATTAAGAGATGACGCCCTGACTGGTGTGGCGCAGTGGGTTGGGTGTCAGTTCGATTCCCAGGCAGGGCACATGCCTGCGTTGTGGGCCAGGTCCCCTGTTGAAAGCGCGCAAGAGGAAACAATCGATGTTTCTCTCCCTTTCTTTCTGCCTCCCTTCTCCTTTCTCTAAAAATTAAATAATTTTACTTTTAAAAGAGATGATCTGTGGGGAGAAGCCATTTGTACAGAGGGGCAGCTGACACTGAGGTCCTAGGTCTGGAAGTCCTCAGTTTGTTCAAGGAAGGGAATGAAGGCTGGGCCCAGCACACAGCACACAGTGGTCATGGGCAGAGCGGGCTGACGTGAGGATAGAGAGGTGAAGGCTGAAGTACAGACCATGTACTGGTATGAAGTACGGGTATGAAGTACAGACAGTAACCCCTTGTGGGTTACATTTGTGGGGTTTCGATTTGATTATAAGTGCCGAGGTGGATGACTGAGAGTCTTATGAGGAATGTGAAGTGGGTTGGCTTATGTTTTTAAAGGATCATTAAACACATTGGCTAGAGCTGGTGGGGGCCAGAGTAGGGAGCAGGGAGATCAGTTAGGAGGCGAGAGCAGTGGTGCAGGGACCATGGCTGTGAGTGGGACCAGCTCGGTGAAGGTGAAGATTTGAGATCAGTTCTTTCAATGGGCTGCTTCGGACCATTGACCCTACTTTCAAATCTGTAACTTGAACTTTCAGCCAATTATTGGTCTGAAGAGAGGAATGGGGAGAGGGGTGGCCAATGGGAACAGTGGAGGAAGAAAGGGATGAGGGGCTGATCTGAAAGGGCAGGGAAGAGTTCAATAGTGCTCCCTAATCACTGATTTCGTTGTCTGAAACCATTAGCCTGCTTCATTCTAGAGTGAATTTGCCGATATTCTTCTGGGGATAAAATTGAGATTCAGTGTGTGTTTCCTGTCATGAAAGGTGACATAGGCTAGAGAACAACAATGCCAGCAGCACAATGCCCCCCAGGGGACCTGTAGGTGCTCAGGCATGGGGGATGATCGGGTCTTTTACCTAAGAGACCAAGGAGAGAGAGCTAATTTGAGCTATGTTAAGCTGTGCTAACCTTTCCAACATAAATTCCATCAATTCTGTGTGTGGAAATATAGGAAAGGCTGGTAGTGGTGGCGGTGTGCCTGTGTGTGTGCAGCCAAGCACGGAAGTGGGGACAAATCTGTCACTGCATAGTGGGTTTTGTGCTCCCAGATTCATATCCAGATCCAGTACTTAATTCTCACATTAGCCCTGTGAACGCAATGACATCAGAATATGCAGGGTCCCCAACCACCCTCCTTCCAGTCCTGGGTGCCGCTTGCACTACCGCCTGAGCTCTGCCTCCTGTCTCCCCTCCA
Organism: Micronycteris hirsuta; assembly: GCA_004026765.1. Lineage (NCBI taxonomy): Eukaryota > Metazoa > Chordata > Mammalia > Chiroptera > Phyllostomidae > Micronycteris > Micronycteris hirsuta. Next base: position 64,036 of record PVJI01004437.1, on the reverse strand, counting down.
CCCCTGCCTTGGTCTGTGGAAAAGTTGTCTTTTACAAAACTGGCCCCTTTGGCCAAAAAGGTTGGGGACCACAAAGTAAATGTATTTCATAGAGGAGGAGGTTAGATGCAGAATGGTTAAAATCACATGGCTAGTAAGTGGCAAATCAGAATTGGAACCCAGGTTTTCGGTCTTAATAATTATGTTATATGCTCCCCACCAATGTCTTTTGCTTGTTTCATATTTCTGAAGTGTCATTTTGAACTTATACAGAGTTGGTCATTTGTAAATTATCTCTGTGTATTCTTTGTGAAGAAAGCTTTTTTTAACAGCTAGAAGTACATTTTTAATATTTTTAGTAACCAACCCTTTGTTGTACTTATTATATGATACATACTAACTACAACTACAATATTAATCTTTAATAATTCTAACCACCCTAATCTATCTCTAAAACAACATTTTAGTCTGGTGAATCCTTAGACACAAGGATTTTTATTAAACACATAGACATGTGGAAGACTGGGTATATTCCCATCAAGTATTCTTTTCAAGCATAAAACGAAACACTGGAGCAGTGCTGACAACACCTAACAATGAGTACCTAAATCCTCCGTGTATCAGTCAGGGTTCTTTGTTGCAAGCAAGGGAAGCTGAATCTCCTTAACTTCCGCAAAAAGATTTGCTGGCAGGATACGAGGAAGCTCATTCGTTCGCGGTGAAGCCTAGAGGTCCTGTAAACTGGCAGGGATCTGGCAGGGTCGGGTGGGCGGCAAGAACCACAGCCAAGGTCATGCTTCGGGAACAGTCTGGTTAGGACACCTCTCCCAGCTCTGCTGCCGCCACACCTCCCCTGGCCCCACCTCAGACGCTGGATGCCGCTGTTAGCACTAGGAGATGCTTTTTGGAATGAATTCCAAACTGTCCCGCTTCTTTCTGTTACTTACTCCCCATTCAAAGTGGCAGGCAGGACTGTCAGATTGGCCACGCCTGGGTCCTCTGCCCTACCTGTCAGTAGCAGGGAGAGGTACCCTCTGACCTGTTTAGATTTTCAGAGAGAGAGAGACAGAGCCTTGCCTTTTATCAGGAGGAAGGTGTTGCAGATGCTGGTCAGTTAAAGGAATGGCTAGGGGTAACATTTTTAGGCATTAAGAGTTCACACAATTTTTCAGGTTTCTTAAAAAGACAACATAGTTCTGGAAAGAAACTACTTTCCTGTAATATAGACTTCTATTATCTCAAAATAGCTATTGAGCCGGGGAGGGGTCACTTACTCTGCATTTGCATACAGATGATCTTGCCAGCCATTTGGTTTTGTGTTGAGAATTCCAATATGACATTCGGCAGTTATTGGAACAAAGACTGAGTCTGCGTCTTCCTTCCATTTATTTCATTTAGCTCTGATAGGCTTTGTGGGAACAGTTGTCTCTAATCCAAGCTATCAGAAAGCCTTTTACATGTTCCTTCTGGCGATGTCTAATTTTCAATGTTCTTGGAGTAATCAGCTGGTATTTTTTTTAATTGAGCTCATTCAAAAGCAGCTCCTCCCCCACAAAGGAATGTTATGTTTTTGAATTTTATTGTTTTGCTCAGAGATTAAGCATTTGTATCACCATAATCTGAAATGCACTCTGCCAAACTATTAGTACCACAATAAAATTGATGGGGCAAAATTTTAATTCAGGCAGGAATTTTAGTGTTTACCCCCTAGCTTTAGAAGCAAAGAGATCAGAGGACATGCAAAAGGCCGCATGAGATCTTCAGTGCAGCATGTTTACTTTCGGTATGCTGCAGTGTTATGCTCATGTGATAGAAGGCCAGTCAAATTAAAAATGAGTAAAATGGCATTCCTAAAAATACAGAGAAATAAAATTTATAGTGCTAAATATAATATTATGAGAGCTGCAATTCTCAGCAAAAGGCATTATAGAAACTGTTATAGAATTGTTCTCTTTAAAAGAAAAACTACTTAAAGCAACCAAACATTAATCTTGACCTAACAGGGACACTTGGTATAGTCTAGATACAGTGAGATTTGGTTCACAAATCATTTGTGCCTCACTTCACTGCAAAATTTATGAAATTTATGTGATCCTAAAAATAAAATAGATTCGTATTTTCCAGGAAGCCCTCAGTCCTCCTTCCCTTAACACGTACATAACAAACTAAAATTTATTTTTGTAGTTTGTAAGTATGCTGTACAGAGAATCCAAAGAATCAACCTCAAATAGATCTTTTTAAAAAGGATCAAAGTTTAGTACAAAGTAGAGAAAACCGTTTACAGGATTAATGTCTATAAAGAAGTAAGTGAAAGATTCAAGCAAAGAAATTCTTAGCTGTGGATATTTCAGAGAAAAATGTTTTCACTGTAAAGAATGTAAAGAACAGTATTAAAATAAATATTTCACTCTTTTCACATGCACTAATAAACTATTGGTTCTTGGCATAACACTAACCTTCCCATTTTGTGTGCATCTCGCATGCCAGGCACTGGGCTAAGCATTTTGCATATTTTATCTACTTTAATCTTTAATAGCCCCAGGAGGTAAGTATAATTAACTCCATTTTATAGTTAAAAAAAAACTGAGGTTTCAAGACGTTAAGAAACTCCTTTGTAAACAAGCAACTTAGCATTCGGACCTTACCTTGACTTCAATGTCAACATTGTATTATCCCACACATGCTGGTGCCCTTGACTGTTCCCCTCCCTTTAATGCTCGTGGAAGACCCAGGTCATGCTCAGTCTAATTATGTGATGCTCAAGGGCAGGAATCATGTTCCAAAGTTTTATACCCAGTCTTAGAGGCTTTCAGAAAAGTTGAAATTATAAATTTATTGAGTTTTCTATTCTTGCAATAAACCAGTAATAATAACTAGAGTCTCTATAGTGAAGTAAAGGGATCCATAATATCACATTTGGGGCTCAATTTTGAATTTAATCCATATAGGCAACCTTAAAGGGGAGAGGGTGCAGGTTTTAGAGGGATCTTATGTTTATGACTGAGGAAAAGGCCCTGATTAAGTTCACATCTTTTTCCCTTGTAGGACAAAAACAGAGGTCAGAGGTGCTATACTGATTTCTAAAATGTTAACCAAAAATTTACATTTCTGATGGAGAACTAGACATAATGAAATTCCATACTGTTGAGAGGTGTCAGTAAATGGGACAAAAGAAGTGATACGTATTTTCCTAATGTGCTTCACCCTTGACCCAGATGCCATTAGTCTTTGGTTCCTAGTCTACATTCGCCACCTCTACTTCAGTATGAGAACGTGTCACTCAGTTCGTTTTACTTTTCATGAAATCTTAAATACTCAGAATCGATCATGAAAATTTCACATCGCCACCATCCAGCTCTATCAATCTGTTTGCTTAAAAAAATATTAAAAAATTCAGTTCACGGAAAAACAGTATTAATTTTTTTTTACTACAAACATTCTTACTGAGAACAGGGTTTTTTTTTTTTTATAGAGATGTTGTAAATCTCTTTCTCATGAAGTTTGGGAAGCAAATAAATATGATGAGATTATATTTGATATGTAATTATGTACCAAGGTTATTAGGGAGTCAGACCTGAAGTTGTTGCAGGAACTCCTTTATCATTATACTGCCTTCAGTATACCGTGGGAGTATTCGAGGGCATTATATTACATCATATTATATTATTAAATTAAATGTTTGAGAGTGCATTGAGAAGATGAGATAATCTTGCCAAGAAAGGGAAGGTGTGTAGAAGCTCAGCACTTAAAGAAGACATCTGTATTCTAAACTGAACGTGAGCAACCACTGTCACTGTTGTCCTGCTCCAAACTTCCTCTGGCACGACGTGTCTGCATTACGTATCAATGGAATCAGCTGCGGTTTTACTTTTAGAGGAGATAAAGCCTGCGTGAAGAAAATGTTCTTGTTTATATTAAGATTGTTATGTTTTTTCTTTCATTGTAACAGCAGATTAAATGCTGTCTGTCACTGTGATGGAGGACTATGTGGGGTGGTAATTAGATTAAGGGGAACATCATTTTATATCAGGTTACCTTGGTGCCACTGTTCAGAAAGTATTTACTGAATGTATATTTGGTATTATACAGGTGCATGCCATAGTACAGGGAGGAGAGCAACATTGTCACTGCCCTAGAGTAACTCGGAAAGTTTCACTTAGTAGGGAGTTTGTTGAGGGTACAGCTCAGAAAGTTTCACTTAGTAGGGAGTTTGTTGAGGATGTACCCAGGGTGCTGTCAGAATAGAGAGGTGGGACATTTTGCTCACTGGATGACTCGGAAAGTCTTGCTGGACATCTGAGTCTTGAATGGTCCTATGGGAACTTTTGTATCAACAGAGGTGATTATTATAATTACATGCTATTTTATTTTATTTGTTCTGTATAAATAGCAATGAGTTTTTTATTTGTTTTATTTGTTCTTTGTTCACATTTCTAATAAAATATCATGACCAGGCACAACTGAGTTAGCCTCTTTCCCCCCAGAAACACAAACTATTAACTCCTGGGGTTTCTTAGTTCTCAGAACTAGGGCAAATTCTCTATGTTTCAGAGCGTAAGACAGCATTGGAGAGAGGAGAGGAGTCTGAAACTGATTTTTAAACTTATCAGAGAGAAGACAGCAGATGGGGCGTGAGAGGACGACACTGGGCAAAATGTTTCTGACATTTCCGCCCATTACTGTTCAGGGTTTTTGTTTATTTCATATTTTCTTTTTAAGTTCAATTACTATAGTGTTTCCAGAGTATTTCTTCAGTATCTCAACTTTTTAATACATTATTTTTGTACTATTCTTATGTCATCTGAGGGAATTTAACTTTAAATCTATCTGAAAGTTGCTGAGACACGCTTGTTAAATAACCTAATTCTAGCAAGAAAAATAAATCCAGGTAAGCTTGTATGTGCTTCCTTTTTCTACTTCTATAATGTTTATCTATGACTGAAATCTATTGTCAATCATCCACATGTTTAAAACTCATTCCTCTCACCAATGTTTTAAAATATTTTCATCCCTTGTTTCTTTCCTCCCTTCCCCTCCTCTCTTCTCCCCTCTCTTCCTTCCTTTCTTCCTTCTTGTTGTCCTTCCTTTCTTTCTTCCAATACTCCCAGTGCACTTACTGTATGTTAGACATTGTGCTATGTCTTGAGGATTTAATGGTAAGAAGTAGATTTGTCCCCTTACCCCTTCATTGCAATGGAGCAGATGCTCAACTTAACAGGTGAAGAATATGATAGGGGACATATACCGGGAGAACATGGCTAAGTATGGCAGTGGACACTTATGGGTAGAGTCAGGGAAGAATTTCTGAAAATAGGAATGTATTAAGTTCAGACAGGAAGATTTAATACAATCTTCAGTAGTCAGGTGATCTACCAACTCTTCACCAGTTAGTGGATTTAAGCACTGATCATCACTACTGCTTACATTACAATAAGAGAGATAAGAAGACATTATACACTTTTGATAGACAAATACAGCACAACCTATGATGTAGTCTTGAAAAAAAAAAAACGATTCTGGTTTAGTCTCTGGATTCAATGATCAAGTTATAGTAAATATGGAGGATGAAAAACATGCTAAATGATGTAATAAGGATGAGATTAGAATCATCCAGGATGTGGAAAACTCTACAGGGCGTCCAACCAGTTTTTTTCAATTAATAAATTACAAAGGGTGGATTAGTAATCTGAGATTAAAGGAAGTTTAAGAGCTATGTCAATTAATCCCAATGTATTAAATTTATATGGATCTTGAGTCACATAAATACATTATAGGTATAAATAATTTCATGTATATGGAATTTATAAAGCAGTTAGATGTTTGAACACTACTGGGTAGTTGGTATTTTTAATTAATTTTTTAATATGAAAAATAATGTAGTTATAGTAAGAAAATGTTTTTATAATTTAGAGATATTTATTGAAAATCTTACAAATGAAATGATATGATGTCAAAATAATATAGGAAGGGGTAAGTGGATGAGGTATGGCTGAAACAAGATTGACATAAATTAGTAATATTTGAAGCTGAGAGATGGGAAATAGGGCTTTATTAAACTATTTTGTCTACTTTTGTGTATGCGTAAAATTTTCCATAAGAAGTTGAATAAAAAGATAAAAGGCACATATCCCAAGGCTTAAAATTATTCATGTAAAGAGAAAAGCATTTCTGGCAGAGAAAACAGTGCATAATGTCCAGCTAGAGGTAGGGGCGAATGCCATTTTCAAGGGAGTAAATAGCAGTGATTCAGTATGAATAGACTGAGAGAGGAACTCAGGGAACAAGGCTGGAGGTACAGTGATCCCTCACCTATCGCAGGAGTTACCTTCCAGAGACCCCTGCAATAGTTGAAAATCCGCAAAGTAGTGGAATTATATTTATTTTATTATTTATATATATTTTAAGGCTTTATAAATTCTTCCCACACTCCTATAAACCTTTCCCACTCTCTTATTAACCTTTCCAACACTCTTATAAACACTTTATATGCTCTTAAATACCTTCTGCACTCTTAAACCTACGTAATTTTAACAACATATAAAATTCTACATGGGTACTCACCAGTGAAGTATACTACAACTTGAATGATGAAGATCATGAATTACATAGCTGTGCAGTACTGATGGCGATGGAGGTGATGACCATAAGATGGAATTTTTATTTCAATTTAATATTCTTTTAATATGTTTGAATTAACATTTTTATATTTTTTATATCGTTTAAAATTTTTAGGCAAAAAAATTAAAATCATAAATATATAAATACCTATATACCGCAAAATCCCTCAATATAGTGAAAACTCTGCAGTACAGAATTAGATTTTTTTTAAAAAAATCTGCGATACAGTGAAGCCGTAATAAGTGAACCACGATATAGTGAGGGATGACTGTATCAGTTTATGAAGGATATTGAAAGCCACAATAAAGACCTGGACTCTATCCTTAGCGCAATATAGGCCATTGATTAAAAGATCCTAAGCAAGGGTAACTTGATCACAAGGAAAAGTTATAGCTTTGAAAATGATTTTGAAGAGCCAGGCAAAATACTGTGAGACTAATTAGTATATTGTTAAAATGGTGCATGCAAGAGATGGCAGATGAGGTGGAGAGCAGAGGATGTTGAAAGATATTGGAGAGTAGATATGAGAGGGATAAAAGAAAAAGAGGGATCTGAGATGGTTTCTTAGGTTTCAGGCTTGAATGGCTGGGTGGATACTAAGCCTTTACTAAAATCAGGAACATCAGAGGAAGGGCAAACTTGGAGGAAAATGTGAGGAGCTTCCTGGAAAGTTTGAGTTTGAGGTGCCTATGGAGAATTTAAGAGTAGTTATGTATGATATCAAAACTCGGGGAAGAAGTCTGGGTTGGAAGTAGAGATTTGGGAATTATCAGAGACAAATCTGTGGTTAAATATTCCAAAGAGAATAAAAAGAGAAGAAAGCACAGAACAGAACCTTAGGAATGCCAATATGTGGGAATAAACAGAGGAAAGAATGTAAAAAGGTAGAAAGAATGATCATAAAGGTAGGAGAAAGATCAGGCCAATGTGATATGAAAGCCAAGGGCAGGCAATGTTTCATGACACAGTGTGTCCAGAGGAACTGAGTTCCTGAGAGAACTCAGTAAGAACCTGGTAAGAACTAAAAATTGTCTCTAGTATGTAAGAAAGTTCCCTTTTATTCTTACAGCTATTAGAGGGTATTAAGTTATCTAATTCCTCTTTTCTGCCTGTATTGACATAACACTCAAAACAACAATAATAACCATGATTAATTCTTATGTAGAGTTTACTATGTGCCAAGCATTATATGTTAATGTTTTATATATTAACGCATTGTGTCAGCCAGAGTCCTGGTGGGAAACAAACACCAAGTGGGTGATTGAAGAGAATTTAATGAAGGAACTATTTATGGCTTTGTTGTTATGATGAAAAGAAACTGACAACGGGTGACGAAACCCTCTGGGGCTGACAACGATGGAAGCTGTTACTGCCTCTAAGCCTTAAGTGCATGAGTAGGCAGTGGTTCCTGGTACCTGGTTAGGAAAAGCCACCAAACAGGACAGGTGGCCTCAGGTTTTGGGATATAGCCATTGCCAAATTATGGCCTGGCGTGAAGGAACCGCATGAATAAATATCATTATTCCTTCTCCTCTGACCAACCAACCTCCTGCTGGTGCTTCAAGCCCGCAGAAAGCAAGAATGTCTGGTTGTTGCAGTCTGCACTGGTCAGCCTCCCGAGACACAAATCACAGTGAAGGCGGCAGGAAAGTAGATCTGAAGGAGCAAATATGAATTATCTGGCATACCCATTTAATCTTCACAACAATCCTGAAGACGTGCTGTTATTTTTACTATTCTACAGATACGGAAACCGAGGCACTTGGAGAGCAGAGTTTGAGTCACTTGTCAAGGTCACATAGATAGTAAGTGAAACTAGTTGCATGCTTACCTCATGAATTTTATAGTTTCATTTTTATTAATATGTGTTTAAGTGAGAAAATACTGTTTCAGATGCATTCTACCCAATTTAATATACAGTATTACCACTATTTTTCAGTTTAAAATAGTTATTTTTATGTCTTTTTAAAAATCCTCTTGATTATTTAGAAGTACATATCAATTTCTAAATAGATGGCGCTTTTAATATTTTTATTTTTGCTTTTGATTTCTTCTAAACGTATTTGGAACAGAAAATGTAGCGGTTGTAATACTAGCCCTTGGAAATCTGCTGGGACAAGTACTATAAACATTTATTTGGTGAATTTTGTAATTATTCTCTGAGAGCTTGAGAATTATGTGTACAGAAAGAAGCTCCTTTACTTAGGAGGGGGTTATGTCTCTGTAAACGCTTTGTAACTTGGAAATATCCAAAGTTGAAAGTGCATTTAGTACATCTAACCTACTAAATATCACAGCTTGGCCTTACCCACCTTAAACATGCTTATAACACTCACATTTGCCTACAATTGAGCAGTTATCTTGAGTTTAATCTCAAGAGTAATTGCCTTTTTCTCCTCCATAAGCAGGAGACAGAGATGCATTTTTGATGACACGATGAGGTGTGAAAACGCAAAATATAATATCCAAAAACATCGGCAACACAGTACATTGTCGAGTATCAGTTGTTCACTCGTGATTGTGTGGCAGGCCTGGAGCTGTGGCTTGCCGCCGCCGCCGCCGCCGCCAATGGCACGGGAGGACGCCGTGTTGCATATCGCTAGCCTGGGAAAAGAACAAAATGAAAAAGTTCGAAGTACGGTTTCTGCTGAATGCATGTTGCTTTTGCACAATCGTAAAGTTGAAAAATCAAAAGTTGAACTATTGTAATTCGAGGACTATCTATATCCTGCAGTCGCTGAATGAATTTATTTTTATATGTTTATATATCTAAAGCTTGTAATTTTCAATGTCCTTATTAATATTTTGTTTGCTTTAGTTAATTTTTTTCCTGTACTTCTTTTGAATTTTGCTTTTTGTACTTAAAGTCAATGACATTACATCAATAAATGTTCAGGAGTTTTATATATTTCTGAATATTTATTGTCACTCAGTGACTTTTTTATCTTTAACAACTTTTTTTATCCTTAAGGTCTATTTTCTCTGGTACTAAGAGAGTTCCTTTTGGTTAGTGTTTGGTATCTTTTTCCACCATTTTACTTTCAATATTTTAAAATTCTGTATTTTTTGTGAAGAAGATTTAAAAAGAAATCTATGATAGAAATCCAAGAAATTAGTCATAGTCTTTTTCTTAATCAGAACATTTAAAAACATATTGTAATTACTGAAGTATTTGGATTTATTTTTACCATCATAGATTTTATTTTTTAATATTTTGCCTATTCTATACCCCTTTTTCCTTTGTTTCTGCCTTTTTTAATTAGTTGATTATTTTTTAATGATTATTCCAGAAAATTCAGTACACATATCTATCAAGTCTAAATTTAATCAGTAATTTACTCTCTTCCAAAACAATATATAGACCTTAAAATCTTTAAATTTAATTATTCCTCCACTAACTTTATGTTATTATAATTATGTATTTTAGTTTTATCTTTTGATCTAACAATAAATCATTATTGTTTAATTTCATCAATAAATATTTAGATTTATCCAGATATTTACTGGTGTTTCTGCTCCATCAGGATCACTTTCTTTTTTACCTGATGTATATCATTTAGATGCCATTCCAGTGAGGCTCTCTTAGTGAGCAAACTCTCATGTTTTCATTATATAAAAATATCTTATTTTGTTCTTTTTACAGTAAGATATTTTTATTTGATACAGAATTCTAGGTTGATTAGTTTTTTTTCATCACATTGAAAATAATTCACTTGCTTCTGGGTTACTTTGGTACTATTGAAAAGGTTGCTGTGGGTATAACTGTAATTTTTTTAAGTAAATTTATTTTTTTTTTATGTTTTAAGATCTTCTCTCTTATTTTTCTGTAGTTACACAGTGATTTGACTAAGCAACAGTCTTTTTTATTCATTTTGTTTGAATTTTATTTAGACAGAGAGAATTTAACTGATTAATATATTAAATTTTCTTCTCTATTATATGTTTTAACATTTAAAAAATATTTTCTATCTCTGTCTTTACATGCTGCAGTGTTCAGATATTTCTTATTTTTCAAGAGAACTCTCTTCATCTATTGAATCTATTTATTGAGTTTTTAATTGCAATTACAATATTTTTCTTTATAAAAATTACTTGGCTATTTTTAAAATATAGTTGGCCATTTTTTAAAAAAAGATTTTATCTTTATTTTAGAGAGAGAGAGAAGGGAGGGAGAAGAGAGGGAAAGAAACATTGGTATGTGACGGAAACATCAACCAGTTGCCTGTTACATGCCCCTAGCTAGGGACCTGGCCGGTAACCCAGGCATGTGCCCTGACTGCAAATTGAACCAGCGACCTTTCGGTTTGTAGGCTGATGCTGAATCCACCAAGCCACACCAGCCAGGGCTTGATTTTTACATTATTGATCATTTCACTATTAAAAAAAACAATAAGCACGTATTTTATATTCTTTTTGATAATTTCATATATGAACTGTTGCGTATCTGGTCTGTTCTCTATTTTTTTCCTGTTGCATTTGGCAACATTTATTTCCATGTTTTGTGATTTTGGTTGGAAATAAATCTTTCTCTGAGTTTAATCTATAGGAATAATTTGAGACCAAGGATATCTGTTAGTTCATACAGAAAAGAGTTGCATTTTCTTCTGCTATTAGTAATCCAGAAACACTTGAAATTCTTAGTATAAACTTTCGGATTAAGTAAGTAGTATGAGTTCAGGTAAAACACTTGGACATCTTGGATTATAATTTAAAATTCACAAGGGTATTGCTCTTCACTTATAACTAAAATAATTCTCTTTTCAGACCCTATTTGAAGGGTGGGGGTTGAGCACAATTACTTCAATCTTACTTTCACTTTCCCCTGAGATTGTAGTCCTTCCCCCCAGTTTTATAGGAGAAGATCCTTTATAGTCTCCAAGTTAGGAGATCCTGGGTTTTTCCTCCCTCCCATCTACTCTCTCCAATTCCAAAGCCATGAAAACTGAGCTGGATATGTTTTAAGATCTGGCAAATGGTCACAAGGTGAAAACCAACTTTATCTTTTGGGACTTTCTCCTTTACCCAGAATTTCTCATTTTCTTGTCAACTCATAGGTAAATTTAAAACTTGGAAAAGAATTTGATCTAACATTTTGTTCCTTTTTTTAAATTTGCAGAAGTTTTGTATGTAATATCAAGGAACTTAGTTCACCAAATTATTGCTCGAAAGTGAGTTGTGGTATCAATGACCCTGGGCACTGTAGAGGATTTGTAGAGAGTGTAAGTCATATGGTAGTAGTTCAAGGAAGCAGTGGGGGAGGAGGTTCTGTGGTGGTAAGGGAAGGGTCCAGGGCTGCTAGTCTATATCTACGCCCATCCCAGCCTCCTTCGTTCTTTCTGAGTCCGCATCTCAAAACTCTGCCAGGATGGGAGCCACAGTATGTACAATCACAGTCTTTATTGTTTACAGATTCAAAAACATCAAATTAATTGCAGATTCAAACACTAAAGTCCACTTAGAGCCCATTGAAACCAAGTTTTACTTTTCAAGCTTCAGAGCCAGGTAATAAAGTTTGTACGATTTATCATTTTCACTGATTAATGGAATGATGCAACAGTTCCTCCCCATTTACTCTTTATTTTTTCCCAAGTTTTTATAATACCCTGTGAGCTCACTGCCAGAGTCTTGGGTCTCTTTGAACTGGCCTTTTTGGAAGCAGTCATCCTCTGATAAGAGATACCATTCCCAGATATGTGGAATCACCATAGCTGAATGGAACCGGCAGCCCAGCAGGAGCAGCAGCAAACCGTAAAATCTATGATTTTAAAGTGTCAGGATAAGTATTTCATGGACCCATTCTGTTACTCTAAAAATCAGATCAACTGGGAACACACTCTCAAGCCAAATTTTGACAGGTGCAGCTACTGCCACGGCTCTGCTGTTCTCTCTCTCATCTGCCCATCTGCTCCCAGAACTCTTCTGTTTCTCGTAGAAATATTCCCTCTTCTGCTTTCTCCAGCCTCAAATACTCCACTTGTCATGTAAAACAAAGTGCACACGGACAAGTGAAAGCAGACGAGGACAGAGCGGTTATACACAATTAGAGCTGCAAAGGCGGCCAGTCTGAATCGTTCCTTCTTGCAAATCGGTTTTCTTGTCTTTATTGGTCTAATTTACCCAATAGTCTCTGCACTTTTGGGGATTTTTCTGGCTTTATCGAAGCAAATAAGATAGCTAATTAAAGTGTTAGTAATGGATAAAAACGTTTAAGTGAATTCATTCATACAAATTTTCCATGAGAATCATCTAAACAGTAAACACCATTTTCTTAACAAACACATATATTTTGTGCTATCAAGAGTTTACTAAAAGCAATATTTATTAGTGACATCTTTATCATTATTACATTTTGGCATGGATTATTTTGTTGAGTTTTTAGTGATAATCAGAAGAAAAACCTGTTATATTTTTGGTTATGATATGTACATTGTAGGCCAGATTAGAAATAGGTTACAGCCTATGAAAAAACAGGGTATAGGCTAAATTCAGCCAATGTGTCAGAACTTGCTTATTCTTGCCTGAGACCAATCATTAAAAAATAATTTATTGTTGTTATTTTTCAGAAGGAATGGAGTAGAATTTAAGGCAAAATACAGAGTTTTGAATATATTTCTAGAATTACTTCTTATTTCATGAGCCTATGTGACTCTCCCTTTCTCTGTTGTGTACGTTTCTAGGAAGAGCAGGGATAAAAACTGCAGTGTTGGATGAAAAGTATGGGGAGTTTCGGACCCCCAGACAAATGACACGTATATGTCATTAAAATCCGTGTCTGTAGAATCCTGTCTTCCTTGGAGATGGGGATTCATGAGGCTGGTACTTCCTGAAGGCATGTATAGGTAAGCTGGTTCTACCCCAGATACTGAGAGTAATAAAATGGGTCAAGTGTGTCTTCCACTCCTCTTTCTCTTATTAGTCAAATACCCTTAGGTTTTTTAATTTTTTACATTATTCTTAATATCCTGGGAAATATTTTTATATCAAATTGTTAGTGAATGATGAAGCTATAAGATTTTACCCTTTTCAGAATTTGCCTTGTGGCTGGGAACAAAACCTTATGCTACAATATTTAAAACGTTGCTGCCATTTCTATAATCCGTGGGTAATGGAGATGAGAATAGTTTCAAGGTTTCCAGAATCAGATGACCATACTTTGTATCTTCTCATGAAGATGACTTTAAGCCAACGTTTCTTAATTTTAAAGTATTAACTCAGTTTACTATTAAACTCTTCCCCAACTTGCTGAGGTCTTTTATCTTTTTATCACTAAAAGAGGAAGGTTAGGCCTAAATACTTGCATATATAAATGTTTCCATGAAATGATAATTTATGTTTTAGTATACATCAGGTTTGTGAGGTAGTTAGATGCCATAAGACCACCAAAATAGAGCGATATCAATGATTAACACAACATGCAGAAATGTGGCCAGACATTTTATAACTGTATCTTTTCCAGTGTCAAGAACAAAGGTAATATGTGAAAATATGCTGACAGGAGGATAGTGTGTGTGTGTGTGTGTGTGTGTGTGTGTGTTCACGCACACTTGTATCTGTGTAGAAAACTGGCAGTGAATCAGTTGTCTATCCTTGGTAACAGAGTCTCCCTAAACCTAATGGATTAAAGTAGCAATCACTTATATACATACTAAGGATTCTTTAATTTGGTCTGGGTTCAACTGGGGATCCTTCTGCAGCTCTCGCCTGGAGTCAGACTGTGTCTGTGGTCACCGGGGCTTCAGCTGAGGCTGATGGTCCACAGCAGCATCACTACACGTCGGGGGTCAGCTGGGCCCTTGGCTGAGGCTGCCCTGTGCTCCGTGTGGTTTCTCCAGTAGGCTAGTCTGAGTTACTGGCATGGTGGTGGCAGTATTCTAAAAGAACATGACTCAGTAATCGAGCATTTAATACGTCTTCACTTGTGTCGTAAGTGCTCAAAGCAGGACACATGGCTATCCTGAGAGTCAGTGCAGGGTCAGGCCTTACAGAGACGTAGATACCAGGAGGGGAGGGTCACTGGGCTGTTATTGTGGTGATAAGATCTCTCTACAAAATATTATGTTAAAAAGTTGATGACCCTTTTTCTTACCGTCACAGAACTATGTATATATAGTATATGTTTCACAACTTTACATAGCTGATTTCAAGTGTCATAGTGTTTAATGTTATGTGCTATGACACTTAAAACAATTATAATTGTTTTCCAAAGATGTCATGACTTTGTAAGAGGGTAAGGGACATACAGTGAAGGTACATTACAAGTTCAACAGCAGTACCCACAGTGCTTTATAGTGCTTAAGGTAATTTTGGCTTAAAAATAATAAGCTTTAATTGCCAGCTCTGCCACTTGTTATCTTGGACAAATTCTAAAATTCTCTATCTCAGTTTCTTTAGCTCTAATAATTGATAATAAGAGTTTGAAGAACATTTGCATATTTTCCCCAGTAACAGGCACACATTAAACCATGAAAAATATACCTAATCTTATAATTTAATAGTACCAGAGAAAAATTTCAATGTGTATTTTTCCTAGATTTTTTAATGACTTCTCATTCAAATATCTGCTCAGTCTTTTCCTTACCGATTTAACAATCATTAAATTATTGCTGTATGTTACACACACGTGCCGCCACCAGAAGACAACGGGCAGTCGTGTCTCTGGCTGGCTCCGTGTCCCACTGGATCTGCTGGGTTACATGCACTTATACTCCTAATGTTTCCCTCCTGAAATGAGTTGATACCACTTGGGGCATCATAAACATTTTGTAGATATTTGTGTATTTTTACCTGTTTCCATCCTAGCTTTTAGAAAGGCCATGATGGTAGATTTAGTGGAAATCCAACAGTTTGAGATCAGTGAGGCCACACTGTCACTTATAGCTACATGACTGTGAATGTGCTTTTCAACTATAAAGTGGGAATATTAATATAGCTTTAACAGAGTTGTGAGAACTCAAAGAGATAATGTTTATAAAATACCCAGCACATAGATGGGCTGAATAAATAATAGCCTTTAAAATAAAGTTTGCAGGGTCATTCATTATCTAATCACAGTGCAAAAAGGTGAGCTGTATGACATCTTGGAGAATAAGAATATTTCTGCTGCCAAAGCTATCACTGTAAGTTTTAATCAAAGATTTCAGATAACTGTGATTACTTTGCATATCTGTGTCAAGACTGCCTCAGGACATATCCAAGAACAAATAGCCTGCTGTTGGATGGAGATATGGAAACAGACTTGGGAACCCAGTATGAAGCTTGCTCACCATGACTGCTTCTGAAACATTTCAAAACTACTCCAAAAAACCAAAACAAAACAAAATAAAAAACCAGAAGGAAACATCAGGGAATATTTATGGAAAATAATCAAGTGGAGATACATTATCTTTAAGAGTGTTCTGTAATAGTTTTCAACTTATGTGCCTTTTCAAATGAATGTAATAATTTTAGAATATCTAAGAAATCTATACAAAGCAAAACAACTACCTAAGCACAGATTTAACAAAACCTCATTTCTTCCTCTACCCTAAAGACATGGCCTGATCATGTTCAGCTTGTTTTAGAGTGGCATCAACTCTGTAAATGGTCAGGTTACTCCTGCATTTAGTAAACTGCATCTTCACTGCAGTCAATGGAATCCTAGTATAGAAACAGCATTAAAGATCATTCTAGAAACATCAGAGAATCCTGGAGTCCCATGGTGTAGTGGGGTTGAGAGATACATCTACTTTACCAACCAGGTTTAATCAGATTTCTTGTTTCCCTTTGGTCCGAAGTGGCTGACCTGGGATACTGGGAATGCAGCCTGCAAAGGTCAGTATCTCCTAGACACAGAGCTGAGCAGACAAAGAGCTCAGAAGGGACCAAGGGACAATAGGTGGGCCAAGGCCCAACACAAGGACCCAGATCCATGGGGGCCCATACTATCATAAGAAGATAAATGATCAATGGTAAACATATTAGGTAATTATATATTATGTTAGAAAAGAATGAGTACATTAGAAAGGGGAAAAAAGAGAGAGAAAACCAAGGGACTGAAAGTGCCAGGCAGGAAGAAGGGGTCTGATTGAAGAATTAAACAGGATGGTCCGGGTATATTTCATTGAGAAGGTGAGCAAAGACTTGAAAAGGGTGAGGAAACCAACCATATAGCTATCCAGGGGCAGAGCATTTCAGGCAGGTGGGGCAGTCAGTGCAAAGGCCCTAAGGTGGAGTGTGCTTGGCAAGTTCGAGGACTGGCAGGGAGGCTACTGTGGCTGGAGAAGAGTGAGTGTGGGGGTGGATGGTAGGAGAAAGTTTCAGAGGGCCAACTGGGAGCCCTATCACCTAGTGGTTTAAGGGCCATTTAAGGGTTTTAGATTTACTCTGTGTCAAATGGAGTGCCTTTACAAGATTTTGAAGAAAGCAAAATTACTTAACTTAGGTTTTTGAAAGATCTATCTGGCTACTGAATGAAGAATAGTCTATGGGGATGAGGGTGGTGGAGGAAAGGGTAGAAGCCCAGAAACCCATTAGGAGGCCTTTGCAGGAATCCTGGTGGGAGGTGGTGGTGGCTCAGACCAGGATGAAAACAGTGGAGATGGTCAGAAGTGTTGTATCCTAGATTTTGAATGTAGGACCAACAGGATCTCCTAGTGGAAACTAATAAGGACTTTTTGGCATGCCGACTTCATGTTAGTGTTGTCCATCACTGGTTCCAAGTTTCTAATCATCATCTGAGCAAGCAATTATAATCCATCCCAGCTGCTCAAGGCAGCACACTGTATCATGTGGTGATTCATTTGACCTTCCAAGGCACGCTGGGACTGAGGCAGAAGGGGCAGAGAGGGGCAGTGGAGTTTGAATATTGACTTTCTCTTATAAGGTAACTCCCTGGGTAAGAGAAGAACAGCCTCACAGACAGCGCGGTAGTGGTAGCTGACAAGGGAAGTTCACAGAGGGGGGAATGGAAGGTTGGGCTCCAGGATGCTCTGTGACTCCAGGGGCCTTTATTCATCCCTATCGCAGTGTATAGGGCCTTAATCCTTTCTCATCAACACCATGACTTTTACGTGGAAGGAACCTGCCGACACTGTGAACTTCAGTGGACATAGTTCAGCAAACTGCTCGACCAAAACTTGTGTGTCGTTTGTCCACCTTAGCCCTGAAGTTTGAAGATTTAAGAAATCCTTTAGTATTTTCAGAGGAAGTCTTTGGTATCACTTTGTTCCTTAAGCCAAACATTGAGGGAAAAACTTGTCATTCACTCTATATTCTGTTGCATATCACTGGAGGAAGGGTCACCAACAGGTCTTAACTGTCACAATTTCTTTGTTGCTGTGTTGCCTTGCACATCTTGCCCTCAGTGCTTCAGCCGCTCCTCAGGACCCATTTTTGTTTGTCAGGTTTTCTGGTTATAAGCTACAAAACTAAATCAGGCACATTTAAGCTGAAAATAACTTTATTGGAAGAGAGCTCATAGAATTGATGGAAACACTGAAGGATTAAGTTTAGCAATGGCAATCAGTAAGGCCAATTGTAGCAGGCAATGCAGCTGACAACATGCCTCTGAATCTGAGCACTGCTGGAAGTGTCCATCCTCTGCTTGCTGATTGGAGGTGATGCAGCACTGGGCTGGGCCTGGACCCCATTCGCTGAGTAAGTGCATCACACCTGCAAGACGTCCAGTCCCAGGTGGGAACAGCCAACTGGTTAATCTTAGATTACATCTCCCATTTGACTGTCAGAGGGCAAGATGAGGAAGTTCCTAGGAATCAGAAGGGTAGATTTTCCTGTGACATGTGATGAGGGATTTTGTTCCAGAAGAAAATACTTGGATACTGAGTAGCAAAACATAATAATAAATGAAATCATCAACTGGGAACATTTAAAAGGAAATATTTGCATAAAAATGTATAATGATTTGCATGTACCTTGCATTTGCCCTAATGGACACATTCCATTCTTTATCCTCGGATAGATTTATATTTAAAGCATTATTACTGTTGAGTTGGAAATTTCTCCTTTTCTTGAAATGAACATTTATGAATTCTTTACTATTTATCATCTTTTTTCCTTTTCTTGCTCAAATTTCATTTTTTTCAGTACATAAGCACCCTTTTTCTTTTCCTCTCTCCTTTTTTGCTTCTTTTATTATTGGCATTATTGGCTTTGTATCTTATTTCTTTGTATTTATTTTATGTAAAATATCTTGAATACGAGGCCTGTCCAGAAAGCATCCAGCCATGTAATATGAAAAATAGAGACATTTATTAAAGAAAATACAAGATACAAGAAACATTGTACATAGGACAATCACCTCTAAGTCCCCTTCAAAGTAGGCACTTTGGGACCTCACACAGTTCCCCCAGAATCTCTTCCACTGCTCAAAACACTCTACAAAATCCTTTATTGGAATCTCCATCGGCTGCCCCATCATATATTCCTGAATCTCATCGATGGTCTGAAATCTCTTCCCTTTCAAAGGTGATTTGAGTTTTGGGAAAAGCCAGAAGTCACAGGGCACCAAATCTGAGCTGTAGGAGGGCTGAGTCACCTGTGTAATTTGATGTTTTTTGATGCATGAGCAGGCGCACTGTTATAATGAAGCTGCCAATCACCAGCTGCCCACAGCAGTGGCTGTTTTCATTATATTTCATCTTTTAACCAGTGAAGAACATTGAGGTAGTACTCCTTATTAATTGTCCACACTCATGATGGACAACAGCTTCTCAATGAAAAAAACAGAGTTAACATGGTCTTGATCTTACCGTGACTTTGCCATGCCTTCTTTGGGTGTGGAGAACCAGGCTATGTCCATTGGGATGGCTGGGTCTTCATTTCTGGATCATACTCGTAGCTGTAGACACATAATTCATCTCTGATCATGACCTCCTTGTGGAAATCTGGTTCATTGGTAGTGGTTTGAATCAAGTTATTGGCAACAGCAGCACGATGTTCCTTCTGCTCTGGTAGCAGAAGCCGCAGAACAAACTTCGCCATGACATGTTCAGGCTAATATACTGCATCAAAAACCTCGGACACACTAGATTTTGGAATCCCCAGATCAGCTTCTAGGTCTCACACTGTCAGTTTCTGATCTTTGTTAATTGCAGCCTGTGCATGTTCAACAGTCTCAGGGGTTCTGCTTGTTGCAGGCCTTCCAGAACGTGGATCACTTTCAACAGATTCTCAACCATCTTTAAAGCATTTGGGCCCCACTTTTATCTGCACTGCACTTATTACATCATCTCTGAAGTCCTTCTGAATCATCCAAATAGTTTCTGCAGAGGAATGATCAAGCTTAATGCTTAATTTGATGCATATTTTTTGCTCTACTTGCTCAGTCATTTTGAATGTGACAGCCACACAGTACACGTGCTCGTTCAATGGCATCTACCACCCCCACTGACTAGGACAGTAAAGTTGTCATTGCTCACAAATGTGCATTCCAGTCCACTCTCCTTGGCTTCCAAGTTACATCGATGTCATGGAAGCTGTTCTTGTTATATTAACAATGGCTGGAATTTTTCCATGCAGACATCATATGTGGGGCGGCTGATGGTGACTCAGAGAACTGTGTGAGGTCTCAAGGTGCCTGCTTTGAAGGAGACTGAGGTGTTATTGTCCTGTGTATAATGTTTCTTGTATCTTGTATCTTCTTCAGTAAACGTCTCCATTTCTCATATTCTACAGCTGGATACCTCCTGGGCAGACCACGTATCTTTATTTCAATGTGAGGTTTATGGAGCTACAAGCGTCTTCACCAGAGGGGCTTTAATGTCTTTCTGGCGTTGTGGTAAAGGTGCCCATTAAGAAAATAGGCCTTTGTGCCTTTTGTTATTCCATGTAGGGACACATCCACCTTAACGTCTAGAGTTTCATTTCTCATTACATCTTTTAAACTGCTTGGCAGTTCCCTTCCCCCTAGATTGCAACCATTTATTTTGAAAATTTTCAAATATACAGCCAAGTTGAATGAATTTAACAGTGAATGCCCTTATTTCTACTGTAGATTTCTAGAACCTATACTGTCATTTTTTTATTATTATGTACACCATTAGTTTAGTTCTAATATGGGAGCAAAACAAAAAGTAGAAAGAAAATGAGCTTTACATATCTATTTTCCTGACTTAGACCTGTATTTCTAGGTTTGACTTGTTAACCTTTCAAGTTTAGTTTCTTTATTTGTAAAACTGACTTTAAAGTGTGGCTGTGAATGTCAAATGACATAGCTTAGGTGTATCATAAGCACTAGATAAATGTTCTCTCCCTTTTTGCTTTTTATATTATTTATTGTAGTCATTTAAAAATATAATTGCACTCCAGACCACTGGCCTTTCCTTACTGTTTTCCATCTTTTAGATCCATAAAAGAAATTAGCACAACTGATTTAAACAACGGTGTTGAAAACTAGATGCAATGGGTTAACTCACCATGGGTCAATCCGTTCTGATAATATACTTTCAGAAACTACATGTATTCTGTTTAACTTTTGGGGGTCTTTGCTGTCATTTCAAGTGAAGATTTCAGTGTAAACCTCTCTATTTCAATTTTCTTGTCATGTGATTGGTATTTCTTTTTTTCTTTGTTTTAATATTTGAAACATGTTGCTTTTGTTAATTTTTATTTTTGGTCTACCCTTTATCTTTATCCTTTATCCAAATTTTGTATATCTGCTTAAAAATTATTTCTTATTTCTATATGTGTCATTTGGGCTTGTCAGTTCCTAAATGCTTATTTTTGTCCAATTCCCATTGTTCATTTTTGCCCTATCTGTTCTTCCTTGCACAGTTTCCTGACCTTAATCATGAATTCTGTAATCAGGAAGCAGTTCAGTTATTTTTCTGACTAGCTCCTCTTTCCATTTGGAAAGATGTAAGCATTTCCTCTATCAATCAAGCTATTCTTTGTGCATTTGTATATGTTATTCTTATTGGTTTTGCATCATTGTGGTACCATTCTTTTTTCCGGGTCCTTCCATGTTTTTAAGCTACATTACTGAGAGATGCTTTCATCAGTGGAAGTCATTCAACTTTACATTTGTTGTTTTTAGTTTTTATATGCTCCTGTATTTACCCAAATCTAGACTTAATCTTAACTGATCTACAGTGATTTCTACTTTATTACCTCACAAAATCTTTCAGAAAAAATCTATTGAATTTAAATAACTATGTAATAAACTATCATTATATTAGGTTGTTATTTTTCAATGAATTTCTCATAAGTTTCTTTAAAAGATGGCTTGATGTTTGATAAATTCTAATGGATATGGGAGTTTATACTTCCATTTCTTTTTCTATACCTCATAAGTATTTTAATTGTAAATGGTGATAGATGTTTGGCCTATAGCTGTCAACCAAATAAGGGTAGTTAACATTTCAATTTGTAATTTCTTAATTATTAAAAAACCGATGTATTCTTTAATTATAACAGCTGTGAATCCAAAAGTAAATAACAAAAATGCAAGTTAGAGAACAGTATTTTAAAAATGTGCAGGTGAAAAGGTACTCGGTGCAGCAAAGCCCTTTAACCCCAGTACCCTCTTCCTTCCTGGGTCTTCACCGTGAGAACTGGTGGGGCTTCTGGAGGTAAAGTCCAACTGTGGGGGCCCATCCCCATATTTTGGGTCTGTGAAGATTCTCATCTTTATGCTTGTCCACACTCAACTTCCAGTAATTAGTCAAAGTTACCATTTTAAATGTTCCTACCAGTTTATGGTCCTAGGGCTTCTGTCCAGATAAAATGATACCTGCTGTGATTCTATGCATTCTGCTATTTCTTCAGATTGCAGGGGTGGTGGTTTGCTCTGGAGCTCCAATTCTCCGCTGGGCCCAACAAAAGTCATTGATCTTTGGTTTGTTCAGCTTTTATTTTCTTGTTGTGAGGATGGGAATGATGACTTCCAAGCACTTCACATGTTGAAGCAGAAACCAGAATCCCAGATGTCTTTCATTGAACGGCACTGGAAACGATTGGACATACATATGAAACAAAAAATAATTTAAATCCATACCTTAATTCAATTTAAAAAATTCACTCAAGATGGCCCTGCTCCATGTGGCTCAGTTGGTTGGAGCGTTGTCCCATAACTGAAAGGTACAGGTTTGATTCCAGGTTAGAGCACACACCTAGATCGTGGGTTTAATTCCCCGTTCAGGTGCATACAATACCCAGTCCAGGTGCATACAGAAAGGCAACCAATTGATCCTTCTCTCTTGCATGTATGTTTCTCTCTCTCCCTTCCTCTCTCTCTAAAAGCAATGAAAAAAAAGTCCTCAAATGAGGATTTTAAAAAAGAGTCACTCGAAATGAATCATAGATGTCAACGTGAAACCTAAAACTATAGACCTTTCAGAAGAAAGCATAGGAGAAAATATTTGTGACATCACATTAAGCAAAGCTTTTTTAGATATGACACCAAAATCATGATTTATAAAAGAAAAATTTGATAAATTTGACTCCATCAAAATCAAAAACATCTGCTCTTTAAAAGACATAGTTTAGAAAAAGACAAGTCACCAACTGGCTAAACTTATTTTCAAATCTTCACTTCTATCATCAGGTACTATCATCCAGAATATTTTAAAAAACATGTTAACACAATCATAAAAAATTGAACTAACCAGTTTTTTAAAAATGAGTAAAAGTTTTATATGTACACTTCTCTAAGAAAAGATATGTCTTTGCCAGGATGGCAAGTTAGCACATGCAACAATTTTAAATAGCACTTATCATTAAGAAAATGCAAATTAAACCCACAATGTGATATCACTACACACATTCTAGAATGGTTTAAATACAAAAACAAAACTTCCAGTAACAAGTACTAACAAGGATGTGGAGCAACTGAAACACTCACGTACTGCTGATGGGAATGGAAACAGCACAGCTGCTGTGAACAGCTCGGCAGTTGCTTATGAAGTTAAGCATATGTTTACAATAAGGTCCTGCATTATCACTCTTAGGTAATTTATTTAAAAGAAATGAAAAAACTGGGTAATTTGTTTAAGAGAAATGGAAAAAACTGTACATTATTTATCTAAGAGAAATGTAAAACTGTACACTCGTATTTATAACAACTCTATTTATAGTAGCTCCAAATTGGTAACAACCCAATGTCTAGCAGCTGGTGAATGGATAAACCAACTGTGACACATCTGTAAGGTGCAACCCTACTCAGCCACAAACTGAAATGGACTATTGACACATGCAATGACGTGAGTGAATATCAAAGACATTAATGATGTTGAATGAAAAGAAGCCAGTCCCAAATGGCTATATATGGAATGATTCCATTTGTGTGACATTCTGGAAAAGGCAAAACAAATGGGACAGAAAACAGATCAGTGATTGTCAGGTAATGGGAGCAGAGGGAATGCCTCAGTCCATTTGGGCTGCTGTAACAGAAATGTCATAGACTCAGTGGTTCATAAACAACAGAAATTTATCTCTCACTGTTCTGGAGGCTGGGAAGTCCAAGACCAAGGAGGTTTATAATCGCAAATTAACCATAAAATTAGACACGCTTCATTTTGTATGCCCACTATCTGACACTGTGTGATGTACATCCATTTATTTTGCTTCTCCTATTTTATTAATAAGGCATAATTTTAGTGGTTCACAAGTTGAGTCTTTTAATTATAATTGTCACCCAGGAATTGGTACTGGAAAGGTGCTATAGAAGCTGGCTGGGCTTTGTCATTTCATTCTCCAGCTCTCAAAATTGATGATCCCATGATGGTCTTTATTTAAGCAAAAAAGAAAAAGAAGAAGGAAAAAAAAAAAGCCCAACAACAACAAAGAAAAAACCAAACAAACAAAAACAACCATGTATATATATAGTAATTAAGGATTTAAACAACTTGGATGCTCTGGATGCTCCTTTTTTATGATTTTAGGGTATTTCAAAAATAATTGTGATCTCTCAGTAATATTCTAAGCTGACAATTCAGTTTACTCTTGAATAGTTTGGTCATTGAACAATTCTTCACCCCTATCTTCTAACATGTGGTAGAGACTAATTATCCTTACAATGAAGTTGACCAGTTCCCATGGGAGTGAGATTGGCAGTAAACAAGCTATAGTAATTAATTTAATTGAGTATTTACAACCCTGTTGTATTAGGTTCTAATACCATGAACTGAGTGGTTTAAACAAAAGAAATGTATTGTTTCCCAGTTCTGGAAGACAGAAGTCCAAGATCAAGGTGCTGGCACATTTCTCTCCCCACTGAAGGCTTCAGGGAAGGATCAGTACCAGGCCTGTCTCCTAGTTTCTGATAGTTGCCATGTTGGTGGCAGCATAACTCTGTCCTTCACATGGTGCTCTCACTGTGTGCCTGTCCATGTCCAAATTTCCTCTTTTTATGAGGACACTAATCATGTTGGATTAGGGGCCCACCCTACTGCAGCATGATTTCATCTTAACTAGTTATATCTATAACAGCCCTATTTCCAAATTGGGGATTAGGACCTCAACACAGGAATTTTGTGGGGGGACTCAATCCAACCTATGTACACACTTGATGCTTGAGGCAGAGGTTTCAGCCACGGCCAGCCAAATTTTCTGACATATGATTTTCATAGCATGGCCTCAGACCCGTGTAAAATCTAAGGAAAGAACATCAGAAGCAGACCACTGCACTGATTTTAGTATTTAGAGGAAACCTTCAAACTTCTTTTGTGATTGTATCTGCCTAACAATAAGACACTTTGATTTTTGTCATTAGTGATATTCTATTTTCTGTTTCTCTTTGAATTAAGCTGTTCTTGAAGCAATTACAGAAATAGACCAGATCTTTATGATGAATGATCAATAGCCCATGCTTATGTTTCTATTTTCCTTTGTTCCAGTACGATGATCAAAAAGATCAACTTACACATTTACAAGGTTATTCTGTAGTGGAATAGTTTGCTTTGTCCAAACCCCTTATCCTTCCATGCAGTTACTTCATTAGCTTCTGGTCATTAAATCTTTTTTCCTCTGTTGTTTTCACAGCACGTTGTAGCATTGGTCCTTGACCACAAGAGTTTGCTTTAAAAATGTAGAGAAAAGGGAATTTAGGAAAGTTTACATGCTAGATAGAAAATGTCAACCAAGCTTCTGCTCCTGCTTCTTTGGTTGACATTTTTCAGGCAGTATGCTGTTATCTCACTGTTCTATTTTCTTTTTTTTTAATTTTATTTTTATTGTTGACACTATTACAGATGTGCCCATTTCTCACTCCTTGCTCACCTCCACCCAGCCCCCACCCCTGTTTCCCTCTGGCCGTCACCACACTGCTGTCTGTGTCTGTGGGTGATGCATACATGGTCTTTGGCTATTTCCTTCCCCTTCTTTCATTCAGTCCCCACCCCCTCCTCGGACAGCTGGCAATCTGTTTCATTTTCCTTCGATTTATTTATTCTCATATTTAGTATACAGTATTTTCTCTTTATTCTCATTTTAGATGTCATTTAGAAATGTCATTGCTTCTCTCTATCTCTTTTTTTTTTTACTAAGAACAATTAGTTTTTTAAAAAAATATTTTCTCTATTTTCTCCCTAAATATGTTACAATTATCCATTTGGACAACTTTTCTTTCTTTACCTCTGTTCAGACTTTATGAACTCTTGAGGTGAAACTGATCTCTCCTTTTGGTGACAATGTAACTGTATATACAGAAATGATTATTCCCTATGTTAGATCAAAACTGAAGCTTCAGGTGAGCTATTTTCAGAAACAAGGCACAAACAGGGTCTTTCATTGTTTTAGGTCTGGCGTTCAGGCAGCCAGAGAGTCACAAAAGGTCATTCAACTGAAATAGAATCCTCTCAGGGGAGGCACTGTTGCTGACATTCAATTAGGTCATTGAGGGTATCCACCCTGCCAAAGGAAGCTTTGTATTAGTTCTGTGTAAAGACAGAAAAAGTAAATGAAAACTGGTCCACCTGAGGATTCTATTTTGAAACAAAGACCAAAATAGCCATTTAGTTTCCTAAGGGATAAAAACCATGCAACTTTTAATTTGATGTGGAACCTGGGCCTTTGTATTGTGAGCATTCCCTAAGGACCAGATCAAACGATTAGCCATTGCTTCTTGAATTTACACCCTTCTGGATTATTAGATTTACCATTCACACAGACTCAGTAGAAATCTACGGCGGGGTTCCTTATTCAAGATGTGCATCAATTTATGTGCTTTGATTTTCAAAAATTTAAAAAAACTAAAAATGTTCATAAAAACTTCCTCTACTCATGAAGAAGAAGTAGCATCCCCACTGTCAAGGAGGCACTACTGAAGCGATCAAAGAGGCACATGGGAGAGTGGGACAGGTGTCAAATCCTGCTCCTGGGAACCAGTGGCTCCACGGAGATGCGCCAGGTCAGCGAAACAGCAGCTATTCTTCATCTAACAGAACGCAAATGCCCAAGAAATCCATTTATCATTTTGTCATTTTTATAATGACATATATTATAACAAATATATTAAATAATAAATTATATGTAATATAAATATATATCGCTTATTTTATAGAATGGGATTCTGTGTTAGATATCATTTGGAAAAATTATTAACTGCTAAAAATGTTTATATTATATGCATACCCTATTATTTTGGTTATCATAACAAAAAGTAAGCTGTGGTGGAAAAAAAGTCTTCTTCTAGATGTCTTTTATAGAAGAAAGGAGTTGAGCTCTATTCCTGCCCAACTAGATTGTGAGTTCCCTGAAGCATTTCTGTATGGTTTTTATAGTTTTATTTATTTATTTATTATTTCCCATGGTAGCACATTGTAGGCACTCCACAGATTCTTATTCAATGAGTAATTAAATCAATTGGTGAATGAGCTAATAAACAGACAAGCTAATACTAGTCTCTTAGACTCTCTAATACTTTGTTTTGATAGCCAAACCAGCCACCAACAATCTGACTCTGGAGGAGATAGCTAACATGAAAACAAAAGAGCTGCATTGGAGTTTAGCGAGTGTAGCTCTCTCTTTTCTTGTTGGCAAGTTGAAAGTGATATTCTTGCTCTACCCTGATTCTGAGCAGCAATGACCCAGTATACATGGGGTAGCAAGTGGGCTAGCAGAGACTACCCTTTCTTCTTCCGTCATGAAATTTAACATTTTGGATTTCTAACATTTAGCTTAGTCCTTGCGATAGTACTTTTCCCCAGCTTCCTACTGAACATGTGAAACCAAGTACAATACAGCAGCATCCCATATAGTTGCTTGCTGCATATGATGTGCAGTAATAGAATGTATGAAGACATTCTGCTCCCACTTTCAACTATACATGATACAAAACCACCAATAGAGAAATAAAGAATGACATACTTATGCAAGTGCTAAAGAGATATATATTATATCAAGACCATTTAACAAGCACTATGGTGGAAGACAGATCTATAAAAACAGGGCAAATTAGGGCCTTGTTTGCAGAAACCCATGATTCAACAGTGAAGTTAAGATAGAACATAAATAATTTGTTATTAATAACAAGTAAATAAGAAAAGTACAAATAATTTATATGGAGTTTGAAAAGCAGACACCAGTTTATGTAAGTGTGGTTCATGACAAGAATGGCATTTAAGATGGGCATGAAAGGATAGGGTTTTGTTTGGTGCGAAGTAAAGGGATTGGAGAAACAAGAGCATGAGTTAAGCTGTGACAATGGAATGTGGTCTATATTTTGAAATAATCAATAGTTGAATGCATTTGAATTCTAAAGATCCTAAAATACAGTTGGAGGAGTGGTAGGAAATGATCTTAGAAAGACAGGGCGGCTTTACTGCAGAAGGGTCTACATATCAGGTGAAATACGCAGACTTAATTTCATTAGAAAGAACC
This sequence comes from Micronycteris hirsuta, assembly GCA_004026765.1. Lineage (NCBI taxonomy): Eukaryota > Metazoa > Chordata > Mammalia > Chiroptera > Phyllostomidae > Micronycteris > Micronycteris hirsuta. The sequence continues at coordinate 35,626 of PVJI01004437.1, read as the reverse complement.
TCTGAAAGATGTGGAGGAAAAGAAGAGCAGATTTGGTGCCATAGTTTAAGAAATATGGTCTGGAAGAAATTAGAAATGAGAGCGGTAAGAGTGTAGAAGATGAGTTGTGCAATTATTACAATATTCTACTACCTGGAATATAATAGGGGATTGGAAAGTAAAGATGTAAGAAGTAATTATAGGGTCTAGATAGGAAATAAGTGGAACACTCAATTTGGGTAAGTTGAGACGATTTTCAGAGGTATGAAGAGTTGGGGTGGGGGGAAACACAGAGATAGTTAATGCAGTTCTTTGGGATTTGTTACAAGAACAATCACCACTCTTGAGTCTAAAGTAGTGTGGGACAGAAGCATTATTAGAACCCAGGAGAGTATTGTGTGGGCAGAAAGTCCTTAGTGGAAAGAGGCAGCTGGTCCACAGCAAGCTCAGGGAATAGGTATAGTCTGACCTTATTCTTCTCCCTCCTTCTTGTTTCTCACCTGGGCTCCCTCTTGGCCAAGCATAATTGGAAGCCAGAGGTCAAGAGAGCTGTTAATGCATCCATTCACATCAACTTCCCAGAGCACACACAGGGTAGAGAGTGATCTGGAGGGCAAATGAAAGCTATCCTGTGCATTTACAGAACAATTCAGGGTGTTTTAGGTGAGCTGCCCACAGATTTGGAAGTGCAGATTTGGAGCACAGTGGGAATGTTGGGCTAAGGATGCAGAGGTTTGAACCGCTAAAGTTATGAGAATGGATGAGCTTAGAGGGAAAGAAGACAGAAACAAGGAATAAATTCATGGGATAGAACTTTCAGGAAAAGCTGTATTTGAAAGACACAAGAATAAAGAGGAGACAGTAAAGAAGGTAAGGAACCAAAATTAGGAGCAGAGAATGAAGGGGATTGGTTTGACTGGTGTGGTTCCATTGGTTGGCCATTGTCCCGCAAACCGAGAGGTTGCTGGTTTGATCCTGGGCAGGTCACATGCCTAGGTTGTGGGTTCAGTCCCCAGTCAGGGATCAGGGATCATACTAGAGGCAACCGATCAATGTTTTTCTCTCACATCGATGTTTCGCTCCCTCTCTTTCTCCCTTCCTTCCCTCTCTCTGAAAATAAATAAGTAAAATCTTTAAAAAAAAAGAATGATGGGGGTTAAGGAAAGAGCCTGCATCAGAGAGGAGAAAAGAGGCAGAAAAGAAGGCTAAGGTAGAAACATTTTTAAGAAGTGTTGTGCAGAAGCGCTGTCTCTGGCTCTTTGCCAATTTAGAGTGACAGGGTGGTGTCATCAATGCTGACATGGACTTCTGCATTGGGACTGTTATGACTGGGTTTTGGATTTGGGGATAAGAAAGAGAATGACAATGACTGTGGTTATAGTAGAGCAGTTGAGGCCAGGAACAAATAATCGCATACTCACTCTCTCATTTAGGTCTATGTTCTTCTGCGAATCTTCCTGCTTCTCTTTCTTCTTTCTCCTTTGCATTTACTGAGCACTTATAATATACCACACACTTTACCTACTTATAATATCCTATTCCAAAACAACTCAGTCCTAAAGATATTATCTTTATCTTATATGAAAGTTTTAGAGAGGTCTTGGATCTTCTCCATGTTCACCTGTTTAGTAAGGATTAAGCTTATTTTCAAAACCAGAATGCTCAGACTCCAAAGCTGTGCAGTCTACTTAGTATCAAATACTGTGTTTTGCATAGTAGTTATTCACCAGCTAACTGGAGAAAAAATGAATGAAGTGTAGCATAGAATACTGAATAAAAGACAGGCAACCTGGGTTCTATTTCTAGCCTTGGTACTAAGTACAATGAAACCTCTTTGCTGATAAAGCTTGCTTTTAGCTGCTCTGAAAATAATCATGTCATGAAAACACTTCCCTAAAATGTTACTATATAAATATTAGATGAATCACTAATATTTTCCATAATGCAAATGTTAGAGTCAAGATAAATATCTTATTTGTAAAATCTTTAGAGTAGGATGTCTATCATGTCATTGTTACTGCTGTCACTCCAAGGAAATGGATGACATAATCCTAGATGCTTTATGATGTGCCCTGTTCATTGTTCAACTAAAAGTATATAAATCAAGATATTGCCAATTACTTACAATGTGATCATAGTAAGTTGTTGTGAAATAAGTGACATCTAAGAGTTCAGGCCAGAAAATAAAGCAGAATCTTGAGCAATAAAAAGGAATGACGGGAGCTCTCTGACCAATGCCCTTCCCCAAAGAAAAATTAAAGCACCCACTGTTCATTTTCATTTTAGTTGAAAAATCAGAACTGAGCAATCTGGTCTGTTCTTGAAATGTTTGCCTTAAATAGGAAGTGTCCATATTTTTTTAGCATCCCTGCCAACACAAATAACACTTAGACTCCATTCATGAACTTTTGCTATACTGTTAAGAGAACACCGTCTGTCTAACATGAAACATTTAGTAATGATTTTATAATTTTTTGTATCAAATGCATTAAAATTACACAAATTATTGGATAAATATCTTGACCATCTTGTAAAACTTGCATTTCAGCCAGTACATTTTTTTTTTTATTTTTCCTCCCTTATTCTACTTCTCTTCAGAAATGCCTTCAGTTCTGTATAGTTCTACATAGTGCTGTCCATAGGCTACTTGGGACATATTGTAGATAATTAACATCTACTCACACTTGTAAAGTAGAAAAGTGACACATTTTATTATTCTTACCCAGAAATGTTAATTGATTTAATTAACATTGAGATAAATGTGGATTTAGCAGTGCCATAGAATGACCCAATGTCCAAATAACTAGTCGAGTGTTCTAGAATCCAGAAATTAGACTGTGTTCAGAGCTCTGTACTCTTTCATTACAGAAATAAAATAATCTTAACACCACCTTTGGATACACAAATTAATGTGTTAAAGTTGATGTGGCTATGGTGTTGAAAGTCAAGAAACAATCAAACACAATTTTCTAAATTGAAATATTCTCTACTGCTTTACATATAATACATGCTCATTAAATGCTGTTGAAAGAATGATGCTAATATAAGTGAAAATGTGTTGGGGTATAGCATGAAGAAAGAACTGTGGGGTAATGTAATAAGGTCAACCACAAAGTGGTATCCATTGGCTCAGTTCATCTACCCCTGATCAGCATTTTAAATCACATTTTGGAAATTTGAAAAAGTGAAGAGAAATGGGAGAATAACTTTAACTTCGAAGGACTAAGTCTTGTGAGAAAAGGTTCAAGGTAGTATCTTTACTCACCTAAGATGACTACTTGACGTAAGGGTACGCTACGCTCAATTATGTACGGGGGTGTACCTTATCAGCTTCTTTCATAAGGTGAATAAAGTTATATTGGGTTTATGTTAAATACTTTAGGAAATATTTGAATTTTACATCATATATTAACACTTCGGCTGAAAACATGTCACTAAAATCTTCTGCTTTCAGTTTACAACATGCTTTTATAAACACTATTTCATTGGTTCTCATTTAATTCTCAACATTATTCAAAAGGGCAGATAGAAGAGATATTATTTTCATTTCAGGGTAAATAAACCTATAGTTCAGACAGGTTTAGCGCTTTTTTTAGGACTCATGATCAGTAAGTGCCAGTTGGAAATAGAACTCTGATTTCCTGACTTCCGCTATAGCGCTCTTTTCAGTGGTTCACCCTGCCTGAGACGTAGAAATGGAGTCGCTTCCCAGTCTAAAAATTCTAGGTTCTCGAACAATATGCAATGCATCCTTTATGTACAGTTAAATGTCGTATCTGTATTGAACTTTCAGATCATATCTGATTACTATTAATGTCTTATAGAACTTCCAGTCAAGATGGTGGCATAGGCAGACATAGCTGACCTCTTCACGCAATCACAAAAAATACAATTAAAATATAGAACCACATCAGAAATTGAGGTGAATGGAAATTGGACAACTATGGAATCAAGTTGAAAGGGAGTCTGACCACTACGGGATTAAAGAAACCACATCCATCCTGACTGGTAGGAGGAGCACAGGCGTGGAACAAGCTGATTGAACACACATGTGGATAAAAATTCGGGAAGGATATCTTGGGAGCAAGGAGTCCCAGACCCACACCAGACACCCCAGCCAGGATTCCAGTGCCAGCAAGGTAAGTCCTCACAACTTCTGGCTGCAAAAACCAGGGCATATTGAGTCGGTGCAAGAACCTTCTAGAATTCCAAGCAGTTCCTCTTAAAGAACCCACACATAACTCATCTACTCAGTCTCACTCCCTCTAAGCTCCAGCATTGGGATAGCAGCTTGAAAGCCACCAGTGTGGTATATAGAGAAAAACAGGTATCTGGCATCAAGGCAAGCAAAGACCATTGTCCCTTTGCTAAACCATCTCTCTACAGAGCTAGTAAGCTGGTGTCATATCTGAGACTTCATCAACCTAACACTTTTGACCTGCTTTGGAGATCCCCAGAGGCTCGGTCCCACCCAATTTATGTGCCCACCCAAGCTGTTTTTCCATAGAATGTCTGGTCTTGGCTTCTAAATCCTGTCAAACAAGCAACAGTTGGCTTCTGTGAGCCCTAGCAGCAGCCAGATTACAGTCACAGCTTGGCTTCACCTGTGAATCTCCAAGCCCAGCACAAGTAGCTGTGATCTCAGATTGCCTTACAGCTCAGTCAGGGTGCCCAAGACAAAGAAAAAGGCGGAGGCTGAACTGGTCTGCACCGCCTGGGAAACCCCAGGGCCAGTGCACTCAGTAGACAGCTACAGACCACATTGGAGCACCACCAACCTGCCCCTGCACAGCTGATCCTCCATGGATGGTGGAGGTTGGTGGTAAGTGTTCATATCCAGTCCTTGCAGCTGACTGGCCAGGGTAAATCCCTCCCATTGATCTGCTAACAGCAACCAAGACTCAACTACAAGAGGAGGGTTTACTCATCCCATACAAAAGGTGCACCTTGAGTACCCAGCTTGGATGATAGGAGAAGCTGTGCCACTGGACCCTACAGGACAACTACTACATTAAGCCACACTACCAAGACACAGAGTCAAATCACCTCTACCTAATATGTATAAACAAACACAGGGAGGATGCCATGATGAGGAGACAAAAAACAAAAAACATGGCCTAAGTGAAAGAACAGATAAAAACTTCAAAAAGAGCTAAATGAAATGGAGATAAGCAATCTCTCAGATTCGGAGTTCAAAACACTGTTTATAAGGATGCTCAAGGAACTTAGTGAGGACCTCAGCAGCATAAAAAAAAGACCAGTCAGAAATGAAGGATACAAAATGTCCATACTACTCAAAGCAATCTATAGATTCAACACAATCTCTATCAAAATACCAATTATGTATTTCACAGATACAGTACAAACATTTCAAAAATTTATATGTAAACATAAATGGCCCTGAATAGCCTCAGCAATTTTGAGAAAGAAGAACAAAGTATTAGGAATCACAATACCTGATGTCAAACTATACTACAAGGCCACTACAGTCAAAACAGTTTGGTACTGACATAAGAACAGAAACATAGACCAATGGAACAGAATAGCGAGCCCAGAAATAAGGTCAGTTAATATTTGACAAAGGGGCAGGAACATAAAATGGAGTAAAAATAGCCTCTTCAATAAATGGTGTTGGGAGATCTGTACAAGTGCATACAAAAAATGAAACTAGACCACAAATTTATAACAAAAATAAACTCAAGATGTATGTAAGACTTAAATATAAGTCGTGGCACCATAAAAGTTTTAGAGAAAAACATAGGCTGGAAAATTTCAGATATTCCATGCAGCAATATTTTCACCAATACACCTTCTAGGGCAAGGGATATACAGGAAAGAATAAACATCAAACTAAAAAGCTTCTGCATGGTTAAAGAAAACAACAAAATGGAAAGGGAACTAACCATATAGGAAAACATATTTGCCAATGATACCTCTGACAAGGGTTTGATCTCCAAAATATATAAAGAACTCACATGACTCCAAGCCAGGAAGACAAACAATCCAATTAAAAAATGGGCAAAGGACCTGAATAAACACTTCTCCAGACAGGACATACAGAGGGCTCATAGACACATGAAAAAATGCCCAATATCACTAGCCATTAGAGAGATACAAGTTAAAGCCACTATGAGATATAACTTCAAACCAGTCAGAATGACCATCATTAATAAATCAATAAACAAGAAGTGCTGCCAAGGTTATAGAGAAAAGGGAACCCTAGGCCACTGTTTATAGGAATGCTGACTGGTACAGTCACTGTGGAAAACAGTATTCCCTCAGAAAACTAAAGATGGAACTGCCTTCAATCCAGCAATCCCACTGCTGGAACTATACCCTAAGAATCCCGAATCACCAATTCAAAAGAACTTATGCACCCCAATGTTCAAAGCAGTGTTATTTACAATAGTCAAGTGCTGGAAAAAGCCTAAGTGCCCATCAGTAAATGAGTGGATCAAAAAACTGGTACATTTACACAATACTATGCAGCAGAAAGAAAGGAGCTCCTACCTTTTGTGACAGCATGGATGGACCTGGAGAATATTATTCTAAGTGAAATAAGCCAGGCAGAGAAAGACAAATACCATGTGATCTCACTTATAAGTGGAATCTAATCAACAAAACCAACAAGCAAGCAAAATATAACCAGAGACACTGAAATAAAGAACAAACTGACCATGAGCAGAGGAGAGGTGGGTAGGGGATAATGGTGGAAAGGGGGAGAAAAGACAAAGGAAGGAACATGAATAGAGAATTCATGGGCATGAACAATGTGGAGGTTGACTGTGGGAGTGGCAGGGGACAGGGTAGAGAAGAGCAATGGGGAAAAAGGTGGGACAACTGTAACTGAACAACAATAAAAAAATGAATGTTACACTAATTGAACAAGAACAATTTACAGGGAAACAACAGCAGAGTTGATGAAGCTGAGAATCAAATCAATGATTTGGAACATAAGGAAGCAAAAAACAACCACTCAGAACAACAAGGAGAAAAAAGAATCCCCCCTCACCCCAAGATGTGGATAGTATAAGCAATCTCAGGGACAACTTCAAGAGGTCCAATATTTGCATCATAAGGGTGCCAGAAGGTGAAGAGAAAGAGCAAGAAACTGGAAACATCTGAAAAAATAGTGAAAGAAAACTTCCCTAATTCAAGGAAGGAAATAGACATGAAAGTTCAGGAAGCACAGAGAGTCCTAATTATGATGAATGCAAAGAGGTCCACTCCAAGGCATATCATAACTAAAAGGCCAGATGTTAAAGATAAGAAGAGACTCTTAAAAACAGCAAGAGAAAAGAAGTTAGTTACCAGATGGTTGCGAGATGGAATGGAGGAAGGGGAGAATGGGTGAAGAGGTGAGGGGATTAAGAAGTACAAATAGGTAGTTACAGAATAGCCAGGGGGATGTAAAGTGCAGTGTAGGAAATGGAATAGCCAAAGAACTTGCGTGCATGATCCATGGAGATAAACAATGGTGGAGGGATTGCCTGAGGGAGTGGGGGATGCTTCGTGGAGGGAGAGCAAAGAGGGAAAAATCAGGACAACTGTAATAGAATAATCAATAAAATGTAATTTAAAAATAATGCCTTATGTTTGTATAACCACACTAAAGGTACAAAACAGGTTTAAAACTATTTTATGAGATCTTTTCATCTGAATTCATTTTTCTGAAATTTATTTATAGTTTATTTCCCTAGAATTCACTTGATTCTGAATTTTCAAGGACCAGGTTGTGACAACAGTCCACACTGCTATGCTGATAGGTTAATTTCCTCTTTCTGCCCTTAAATATTTTATATTTGTTGAGAAAAGACAGTTTTTCCTCCTTGGTTTATCTCCTTACTTCAAAAGAGGACACAGGAGCCCATTGAGAGCGGTGGGTTGGGTACTCTGCAGGAGCCACCTGAGCTAACTGGAAGCAGTAGCTCAGGCACAAAGAAAAACTGAATTTTGATTGCCAGCATGAGCCTCAAAATGGAATTAATAGGAAACAGATAAAAACTATAGATTATAATTATATTCTGTCAAAAAGGATCTCTAGCAGACTTTTCCTGAGGTTATCATCAAAAGAGAAGAAAATGGCTGAAAGTGTAATTTTCTCCTTTATCATTTTTTGCCACTTTAGTGATTAGAGAGATTAAGCCTGTGCACAAAGAAAATTACCTACTGGGTCAATGAAAGCCAACCTCTGTCCTCCAAGGAGAGGTGATGTAGATAGATTTTCTCCCTTTCTGATTGTGAAATAATCTTTAAAGAACATCTCATTAAAATAATTCACATATTTGCACAAGTCAAAAATTCAATGACTATTTGTGCAACTTTTTCAATGTACAAGGTACTGATCAAGCTTTCCAGTCCCATCTCCAAAGAGCCTAAGGTCTAGTGGAGCCTGCACATAATAAATAGTAGAAAGTGACAACCTTCAGTCAAGAGGTATAGGGAAAAAAGGATGGGGATTCTGAAACAAAAGAGATTATTTCTAGTTGGAAGAAATCGAAGAGAACTTCTTGGAGAAACTATATTTTGGCTACACTTGGAAAATCATAAAGATTTGCATATGTGAAGATGGCAGAGAAACTTTAAACTATTCTAGGTAGAAGAAACTGTCTGGAAAAAAAGGATCTATGCGGTGATTGGTGGGGGGGTTGCAGGTGGAGGTGGAGGAGAGTGTAAGGGGGATAAATGGTAATAAAAATACAATAAAAATAAACTATTTTACAAAAAAGGTCCAGTGTGTAGCAAAAATTATAGTGTCACAGATTACATGCAGTTGAATTTAACCAGAGTATGGGCCGTGTGAGGATTAGTGAGAAACTAAGATGGGAAAGGATGGTTGGAGGCCAAAGGGAATATACATTTATTCTGTGAGCAATGGGAAACCACTTGAGGATCTTGAGCTGTAAATGAAATGATCAGAGCTGTGCTTCTGGGAGATTGATCTGTCAGTGAATTGCAGGTGTGCTAAAGAGAGAAGAGCCTGGGAGGTGGGAATTCCATTTAAGGAGTTATTGCAGTAGCCTAGGAAAGTGATAATGCAGGTCTGACTTTGGAGAGGCAGGAGGCATGAAAAAGTGGATGAGTGAAATATGTTGTGCCGTCATTCATTTGAAATACATTGGATACCCTAGACTCTGCCAGGTTCTGAACTAGTACTGGTAAGCAAAATATAAATGGTCGTTGCATTCATAAAGTTTATAATATAATAGTGGGCAAGAAACTATTAAAATAATCTTATATAATTGCAAACACGGAATGGGCTCTGAAGGGAATATATGTGGTGCTAGAAGAACACATAGTGGGAGATCTGACCCAAGCTTGTGGAGGCAGGGTAAGATTCCCGGAACATGTAACGTTTGACATGACATCAAGATGGGTATGAATTAAATATAAAAGAGGGGCAGAGGCATGGAATAGTATTCTAGGCAGAAGTACCAGGATGTTCCAAAACCACAAGGTGAGAGAGAACCTGGTTTAAGTTCAAGCAACTAGGAGGAGTCCACTGAAGTTTAAGCAGAGGAAAACAGGGAAAGCAATGTGAAATGAGAGTGAAGCGATAGTAGGCACAAGATTATTCAAGGACTCATAGGGCAGATTAAGGCTTTGACTTTAGTCTATGAGCAATGGATTTAAAAAGCAGAGAGATAATTACAATTTAAGCTCAATGCTCTGATGGATACGTGGAGACTGACCCTGGGATGGGCACAGTGGTTCCCGGGAGCCCATTAAGAGGCGATTACACTGGCCCAAGTATGAAGACCAGGAATGGTAGCTTGAAATAAGTTGGTTGCAGGGGAGGATAGAGAAGTCAATTATGTAAGACTAATTAATAAACTGCATGTAGGGGTTAGAGAGAGGGAATCCTTTTTTAAAACTTTTTTGAAAACTTTTTGGTTTATGAAGCCATTCAAAAATTAAAGAGAAGACTATGTTTTTGTTTGTGAGAAAAGTGAACTTAAATAGCCTTTGAGACATCTATGTAGAGAGAAATCTGGTAAGCAGTTGGATATTCAGGCCTAGAGCTGAAGATAATTTGGGAAAATATAGATGAATTATAACACAGGCACAATGAAATAATGAGGGAGATCTATAAATGTATACTATATAGAGTGTAAAGAGAAGAGGGACTAAGTATGGCACTTGAAAATATCTATACTCAGTGGCCACTTAGGGGAGAGTGAGACAGTAAATAAGACAGTGAAGAAAGGGCCAGAGATATTTTTTAATTTTATTTTTCAATTGCAATTTACATTCAACATTGTTTAGTTTTAGTTTCAGGTATATAGCATAGCAGTTAGACAATACTTTTCAAACTGTACCTGTGATATTTCAAGTACTCTCTTGTACCATACATAGTTACATAATTTATTATTATATACAACATTATTCACTGTATTCCCTTTGCTGCACTTCATATCCCCAGGACTATCTTAACTAGCAATTCGTGCTTCTTAATCCCTTCGCCATCGCCCCACCCCCACTGCAACCATCAGTCTGTTCTCTGTGTCTGAGTCTCTTTCTATTTTGTTTGTTTAATTATTTTGTTCTTTAGATTTGACATGTAAGTGAAATTATATGATATTTGTCTTCCTCTGTCTTATTTCACTTAGCATAATACCCTGTAGGTACAATAGTAAGATTTCATTCATTTTTATGGGCTAATGATTTTTGAGAAAAACTAAATGAGGGGCATTGTGAAAGTAAAGAAAAAAGAATGTTTCCCCCAAAAAGTGATCCACAGTGGCAAGCACTGCTGAATGGTCGGGTACAATGAGCACTGAGCATATCTATCGAGTTTAGTTGCTTGGATGCCATTTGGGGGACTTTACAGAGAGGCACTTCAGCAGTGCAACTGGGCCACAATGGAGCAAAGGCATGTTATGGAGGTTTGAAGAGAAAGGAGAGTAGGCATTAAGCACTTATGTTATCTGTCTAAATCCTTAGGAGACAGGAATAATTCCTTACGAGACTAAATCCTTTGAGTATGAAGGAGGTGAGATAGTGTGATAGCTAGGAAAAGAAGTGGGACATATTTTTTAAAAATGGAGTTACTTTCTTCAGAAAATAATTTGAGTCACTTTGTGAAAATTTTAAATGTACGGCACTGTCTCAGCATAGAAATAAAAAAGTAAAATCTTGTGAAAGCAAAGTAAACAAATCATCAACTCATGAGAGATACTTTAGTTGGTTTAATTAAATATTAAACTTTATCCAGGACACCTGGAAGCTGAGGAAAATGGGGAAAGCCTGCATGCCACAAAATTTTATTATCTAATAGCAATAATAAAAATAGCTTATATGAATGGGTGATTTCTACTATACATGGAATATCTCATTTAGTCATCATTAAGGCCCATGAAGTGGTTACTACTATCATATGCAGTTTCCATACGCAGACAGACACCTGAACTAAAGAGGGTAAGGAGCTGGCCAAGATCACTAAGGTTTGAGGCATGTTTAGAACCGGGCACTCCGACCCGAGCTTGTGTTCTTTCATGACTATGCTGCACAGCCTTCATTTATACTGCTTATTCAGAGAAGACAAAGTTCCTTTTGGTACCAAACTCTAAAAAGAATTGGTCACATGGGATCTCATATAGGGGGCAGTGGACAACATGATGGAACTTGTCTATAGGTTTAAAGTGCTTATAGTTACCGTTGATTTTCTTCGTGACATCAATGACTGTCCACATGGACTGGAGCCAGGAAGGCCTACTTCCTGGATTCAGGCTGCTGCCGGTGATAGCAGGGACAGCTCCCCTGTGTCCTGCTGCAGCGATCTGTCCAGGTTCTGCTTTCTGCTCTCAATCCCTACAGCCTTACCTCACCAGCTTTGTAGGATTTTCCTTCTTGTCTTCTATAAATGCTTCCCCTCTTCCAAGCTTCTTAGAATGCCTTTTTTTAATTACAAAAGTAACATCTTTATGACATAAAATTTGGAGAATTCAAAGAAATATACAGATGAAATCAAAGATCACTTATAATCCCTTCACCCCTGCATAACCATTACTAACATTAAACCTTCTTTCTGTCTTCTATGGATTTATGTGTATGTAACAAGTGCCTTTTGATGTGGGCACTTTGCTAGATACTTTGTAACAATATTTATACAGGTGAAATAACTCTAAAAAACATGTTTTAGAAAACATTTTTTTGCTCACTGTTTTGAATGATCTTTTTGGCATTAAATATTTCTGTTTGAAATATTTTAACTTTATTTCATCACAAGGGTGAACATTCTCTAGTTACCCAATTCCACGTTGTGGGACATCGAGGTTTTCTTCTCATCCTTCTGACACTCAGAGGTGAGGCCCCGTGCACATGGCCACACGCACACAAACTCCTGTGCATGGGTCTGGTTTATTTCCTTAGGAACATTCCTAGGAGGCAGAATGTTGTGTCAAAAGGAATTTAATAATTGTATCTGCTTATTTGGAAAAATTGGCTTCTCTCCAGAGTACTGTGTCTTATTTTTTAAAACTACTCTATTATGGTATGACTGATATACAAAAAGTTGGACATATTTAATGCATACTACTTGATTTGTTTGGAAATAAGTTTATACTTGTGAAACTATCAGTATAATCAAGGCCATACACTTATCTATCACCTCCAAAAGTTACCTTCTGTCCTTGTTATTTATTTATTTAAAATATATATGTACTCTTTTGTGTTAAGATCACTTAATGTATGTTCTATCTCCTTAGCCAATTTTTGAGTGTACAATATATTCTTGTTAACTATAGCCCCTGTGTTGTCCAGAACTTCTCTTGCATAGCTGACATTTGTAGGGGATACTGTGTCTTAGATTAAATAGATGCATATAGTAAATAACACAGCACTTCGCACTTACTAATTGCATAAGAAATGATGGCTATTATTATTCAAGAGAGGCAAATCACAATTTGTCATTGTCATTATAGAGGATTTTTATTATTGTAAAAATATATTTTTAAGTGATCTTTTAGCCAGTTAATTTTCTTACAAAATTTCCATGTTTCTTCATAATGTTTCATGTAATAATAATGATGATGATAACGAGAAACACTTTTTAGAGCTTTTAATGTAGCAGGCACTGAATTAAGCGTTTTATGTGCAACGTGTTACTAAACCTCATTTGCATAAGCACTATTATTGTACCCATTTTACACGTAAGGAAATTGAGGCTGCAAAGGGCTACATGATATGCCCAAAGTGACCTAGATTGTAAGTGAAAGAACAAGGCTTCACAGCCCGCACTCTGGTGCCAGAGTCTATGTTTTACTGCTACTCGGTGAGAGAGAAGGAAAATAATGTGAATGTGTTACAATAACCTGCAATTCTCCTCCTCATTACTGAAAACCCAATGCTGACCTCAAAGTCAGGCAGTGGCAGTTGATCCACAGCATGCTAAAAAATAATTTTTCAGTATGTTTCCCCCCCTCTTTTTTTTTTTAAAATCCATCCCCAGGTTCCTCATGTTCTTCCTCTATTACTGCTATCAAAATCTACTCTTGTGAATGGATCTCATAAATCATTTATTTAAGGCTTCCTGGGGCTTGCAATTGTATTTTAATAGGAGCCAGCAGTTTAATGCAAACTCATGTAAGTCTAATGATGGCATTTTAAACCTGAGAAAACTGATAGGTAAGGGAATTTGCGGGGCAGGGGAGTCTTTCTGAGAGGAGGTGAGATAGGCAGCCGTATACATTGCCTACTCAGAACACCAGCCTTTAAGCTCAGTTCCCTCTCTTTCTCTCTTCTTCCCTCCTTCCCTGACTTCTTCCCTCAGCTGTATCTTGAGAGCAATGTAAGGAAAGTATCTTTAGGAAAGTAATAAAAATGAATGCATCGATACTTTTGGAAGCAACCGAAGTGATTGAAAGCTGATATTTATATTCATTATCTTTTGTTTTTATCAAGCTCCTGGTTTTTGGTTTCAGGACCTTTGGTCCATGGGAAGAGCCTTATGCTAGGCTGGTTCCAGTGAGGAGACCGTGGAGACAGTGGAGACAATAGTGGAGACAATAGTGGAGACAGACAACAGCACCGAGGGCAGGGGTGCAACAGCTACAAGTACTAGAAATCTGCCCGGTGTCTTCGTTTTAACCCTGTGCGTGGCTCAGTGTAGACTAACTTTAATGGAAAGATCTCCTTAAATTAAAGGAGCATGTTTAAGAAAATGATGGATGTGCAGGATTTCCTTCCTCCCATCAGTTGTGAAACTGATTGATGGTAAAGCTTCTTCTTTTTTTTCCCCCCTCTCCCATGGTTGTTATTTCAAGGAGAGAAAAATATGTGTTGGAGTGGAAACTATTCAAGGACATCATCTTTCTTGATTTTCTTATTTCCTTCTCCAAGTGGGTGGAGGATAATTTTGTGAGGTTGAAAGATATGCAAATAAATATACTGTATCTTGAATTTATAAACAATGGCCTTGGTAATGTCAAGAAACAGCCAAGAACCATCAAAACCGACTTTTGCCTTATACTGTAACCAAACACCCGAACAACCGAACAACCCAAGGAAGGTCACCGGACAGGGGGAATTTTATGGTTTTTAAATATTATCAATAAAAGGTTTCTACTAAAATTTGTAGACAAATTACTAGTTCACTCTGTAGCTATTAGCTTAGGCTCTGCAATATCATAAATATCATAATTTAAGACCATACTAGAGTTCACCTGGTATAATTTGAGGATTCACTATTCCTCACCTGTAATTTTGAGACCATGGTTCTAAACTTCTGTGTAACTAGCTCAGACATATCACCGACTTTTCAGTGAAGAAAGGTGGTTGTTAAAGAGGGACAGAATTAAATTCTTTCTGTGCCTTCCAAGGGTGCTGTGTTCCATTTCCAGTTCACCTTTTATTCATTAGTTCGTAAAGTGTAATAGGAGAAACTGAGGTATAAGTAAGACTTGATTTCTTCCTGTGCTCCAAAGCAGACAGCCAAGAGGAAATAAAGTCCTTTTAATATTGACTCATAGTGTTTACACTCCCATTTTGACAACTGTGTTCACTTTTGAACATTTTAAGTCAACAGAAGGAAAGAAGTGATGGCATCTCTGAAATGCAGATAACAAAGTCTGTTTTTATAGTCTGTACAAGTGAACTGCCAGTTGTTTCCAAGCAGCTTGCAAAATATCTCTCTTCCACACACATCCCCTTCCTGAACCTGTAATTCTAGCTGCCCCAAGGAAGCACTCTGTCATTAATGTCATTGTCATGGTGGTGTTGGGATTGATAATAAGGTTACACAAAACTGTGAGGTCAAATATGATACTTAGATGAAGGAAATCTTTTCAGTTTGCTGATATGGCCTTGCTGAGCGGATCCTGAAAAATGTGTGAGGAATTCTGAAGGCAATTGAGGGAAGCACAGCTTCTGGAACAAAGTATTTCTATGGAAGAAAAATCATCATGTAAATAGGAAGAGAATGCAAAGTGATGTAGAGGCACAGATCTTCCAAGTTCATTTAGGCTATTTAGGTCTCTTCTGCTGATGCTCACACAGGGCCCCAGCCCTTGGATGCATCCATCCATGTCCCAGTCTGGACATTCGGAAATATGTTTGTAAATTCTTGCCAAGCAAAGACAGGGGAAGGGAGCCATCTGGTGTGGGAGGTATGTGCTGGTTAACTCTATCAGGAAGCAGGTGGCTGAACTGCAGGAGGTTTCCAAGCTGCGAACTAGAGAAAGGGCAGACTTCAGGGGTGTGTTGGACACTGAGACATCAAAGCAAGAGGAAGAAGCTTACTGAACTAGGAGAAAGACGTTCAGAAGGAGAAATTGCTCCTTTTGCTCTATTTTCACTTTGGCTAGCATTCAATTCCATTCCACAAGCATTTATTGAGTGCCACCACATATAAGACACTGTGCCTTTCGGGAAATAAATAAAAAGAAATGTCATGGAAGAGAAGGAAGAGTAATGCTTTAGGGAAGAAACAATTCTAAGGGGCATGATGCTTCATAACTCCCTAAATGCCTGTGAGACCATGGCAGATACTGTACAGAATCACTTTGAAGCTGGATTCCTTCTCCTTCAGGAGGCAGCAGTGCAAGCACACAACTTAAATAAAACTGAAACCTAGGTTTCCTTTAGATAGTTATAGTCACTATATCATAAACACATATGTCTTCTCTCAGGCATGAACTCTCTGTCTCTCATACACACTCCTCCTTCTCCAGTACAATTCATTTTAACTGTTTAAAATGGCATTACTCTAGGTTTGTGAAGAGTTGAAACCAAGGAAAGACGGGTATGTTAAAGGTTACATTAATAAGCACAGGAAAATAGAGAAAAATTAGAAGTTTCTATTGTCTACATTTATAGTATAAATATATTTAGTAAACATAAATAATAAATATGTGCATATTATAATAAGTATAACATAATATTTATAATAAAAACAATAATTGAAATGGCCAATCCTTTCATTAAATTAAGAACTCAAGGTCCAGAGAAATTAATTGACTTTCCCAAGGTTGTAACGATTGACTAGAGGGAAAAAAAACTGGGGGGAAAAATCAATTTTCTTGCTTTTTAATCTAAGGATTATAAAAATTAAAACATGTTACTTCTTGAATATGAGAAACCAAAAATGCATTATATTGGAGCATATGAGTACGCGTCCTTTCCCACCTTCTTTTCTTTAGGATTTTCTGGGAGCCTCACTAAGGCTCAAAAATCCTTTTCTTTCCTTACATAATTGCCCTTCTGCTATATATATGCCTTAAAAAACAACCTTTGTTTTGAAAATTTGTGCAGCCCGTAGTCAATGTTATTTAATGAAGCTTTAGCATACCTTTTTAAAAATTCTTTCACATTCTGTAACTGAATGTGTGTCTGACTACCTGTAGAGTTGAAAGCCAATACCATAGAGACGGGCTGGTGAAAAGGAAACTGGTTTATTCAGATGCTTGACACCTGGAAGATGGGGAACTCCTGCCTTGAAGCCCATCTTAACGTCTCTGTTCAAGCCAGTGATTGTTATAAGGAGTTGGTGGAAATTCCGGAGGGGGAAAATTCCTAGAGGAAGCACAGATTTGCCATTTCTCTTGGGAGTAAGGGGAGGGGAGACTGACGGGAGTGGCGCAGCTTCTTCCCAAGCTCACTCCATTCGGTCAGGCACTATCTCTCTATTTGCATTAGCTTTCCTCCCTTCCCTGGGCACCTGTGGTTTATGGCTGGTGCCAGCTTATCTCACCACTGCAACAATAACAGAAGCACAGCATTGACATAACTCTGATGACTAGCTGGGAGGTACTAAATTATGCTTATAACTTAACATCTTAGTGCAGGCAGAGGTTTTTTACAAGGTGGGAAGAGAGGGAAAGCAGAACAAAGAGACCAGGGGGAGGGGTTGTGGACCTGCAGGCAGTGTCCTTGCTGGTCCCCACACAGATCTTTATGGTCAGTGTCCTTGAGTTGATGGGACGCTGAGGTCAGACTGTTTCTTAAGTTGATTCTAGTAAAGTATATTTAGAAAAGAAACTTTGACATGTAAACTCTAGCTTTTAGAGAAAAGTCAGGTTAGAGTAACAAGCTGGGTTTAGCATCTCCTAAAATTAACATGGGTAGCTTTCTATAAGTATTCATTCCCTGTTGCATTCTACTAACAGATCAAGTTCTGTTAATTATATTTTAATTAACTGACTATCATGGCTACGCTTTCTGGAAGTACATCTTGGCTGTTGTTGGAATACTAGGATTGTTGCAGATTAATGTAAAAATACCTTGTGGTAGATTACCATTGCACAATGTTCTGTCAAAATGTAGCACCATGCCTCAGTCCCGAATGACTTAACTCTTAAGCTGTCCCATACAATGAGTGATATTGTCATGGGAAGCACCACTTCAAAGGACATCAGAAAGAACCAGAGCATTTTTGAGTATGTTTTCCAGTAAAGTGATACAGTCTTCTCTGTTTATATCTTGAATGCTATAGTGTAGAATTTTCAAAAAATTTTACTTTAGAAATGTATATATGTTGACCCAGGGGAGATATTAACAGGAATGTTTTTGATATCACAGAGAGATGTTGCTACTTCATTTTGAGGATGATTAGAAACATATATTTTGTTACAATAGTAAAGTTTTAGCAAAAAATGACAAAAGCTAAGGAGGTAAAATCCATGTTTCACAAAAAATTTAATTAGTCATAACTTAGGAAAGATCTGTTCTTGCTTTGCATTTTATTTACAACTTGTTTTTACAAAGACACATTAAATGAGCCATCTTTCCACAATACACTGGGTAACTGCAATGACATGACGGCACTTGTTCTGATAGGCTATAAATAGTCAGTGGGGCCCTGGTGAAAATTGTTTGTTTCTGCTGCTTAAACCTTTGTGTTTTCCTGCTCTCAGCTTTGCGTCTACAAACCACAGCTTACAATTCTTTATACTTAGGTAATTTGATAGTAGAATTAAAGTTTTTTAAACAATTCTTTAAAATATCATTTATGCACCTCTAATCACTATCATTTATTAGATGCTTATTATATTCAAGGCATTGCGCTAAGGACCTTAAAGCATAATATTTATAATCCTACAACAACCTTGAAGAAAATTGAGACTCGGGTCCAGTTCTGTCATGCTCAGAGGCGATATTTGCTGTCACTGTGGTCTGGAGCCTCAATGCAGATTCAGATGGTTCAGCTCCTTCACTAGTAAATCAGGAGCCAGCAGTCTCTTTGTAATTGGTCTCTGGTGTCATTGGGCTCATAAAAATGGGTGTTAAGTAGTAAAAAACTGAAAACCTGCAAAGTCATTAGAAAAGACATTGAGATTATTTAGCGAGGTGCTAAAAGACAGCAACATTAGCACCACCTGTGGGAATCTACACTGATGGCTTTCACATACTTGAACCAAAGAGAGCCTAGACATTTGAAAGAGGGTCTATCAGGGCTACAAATAGCCTTGAACATTCATTCTGCCCTTCCAACCAGAGAAGCTCAGGTTTGACTTTTTTCCTCTCTCATTTTGAACTTTTGTCAAATCTGAGGCTCCAATATTTCATCTGAAAAATAAATTTTGGTGCTTTAAGAAAAGTTGTAAACCACTGATCTACATGTGGTCCTGAAGTACATACATGAGGAAAATGAAGTTCAATTAATGACTTACTCCCAAATTATTGGCAGATCTGAAACTGGAGCCCAGAACCCAGCTTTCCTGCCTTTCATTAGAATTTTAGCAGTGTGTTAATAGGCCTGAGGACTGGTTTTGAATTCAGAAGACCAAGGTTCTACTCATGGCTCTTTCTAGAGTCAGCTGAATGATCTAGATAAAAAATTTTATTTTCTGCCCTGGCTGGTGTAGCTCAGTGGATTGAGCGCGGGCTGGGAACCAAAGGGTCCCGGTTCGATTCCCAGTCAGGGCACATGCCTGGGTTGTGGGCCAGGTCCCTAGTGAGGGCCATGTGAGAGGCAACCATACATTGCTGTTTCTCTCCCTCTCTTTCTCCCTGCCTTCCCCTCTCTCTAAAAATAAATAAAATCTTTAAAAAAAATTTTATTTTCTATGACTTAGTTTCTGTGGCTAGAGAAGGAGAGGTATTTATGATCTTTACATTCTTCTCTAGCTTTTATATTTCATGCAAATATTGTTGCACACCTCCTAAAATGTCTTATTTTTAAAACAAGTTAAAAACAATATGAAAATAATGCCATGGTAAAAAGAAATCAAGTAGTACACAAGGGTCTAAAGAAAAAGTTCAAGCCTCCCTCTGCCTTGCTCCCACCGCCCCTCCGTGCCACAAAGCAAGCGGGAGCAATTTCTGTGACGGTGTTCAAACAGTGCGCTCTGGCTCCATTTCTAGTTTTACCACTAGACAATAGTGATTCCTTTAATAAGATGAAGAATCTACTCCATTTAAATTGCCAGTAAATTCTTCACTTTCCGTTTTTTAGTTATGTTTTCTTTTTAGTTTTTTCAGTGGTTACGTTTATGACTTTAAATAATGTACTCTCCATTTGCTCCTTTACCCACTTTAGAACATGCCTTTTGATATTTTCTTCTTTCCTGTTAAGAACTTTATAACTATTAATAATGTATACTTTGTTGGTTGATTCTAAAAACTAAAAAGCCAATGAATGGCATTTACAGATATATGATGATGTGAATAGTTCCTACATGCGGCAGATAGACCCCAGGGGAGGCCTTTTCACAATCAGCATTTTACAATCCTTTTATGTAAATGTTCAAAGATATGCAAAAATAGAGGATGTTGTTTAATGAACCCTGTTTTTCCTATCACCAGTTTCAATAATTTCCATCTTTTTTGCCAATCTTATTTCAAGTATCGCTTATTTATTTTTTCTTAAGTACTATAAAGCTAACCCCATATCATTTAACTTAACATGACTCTCTAAGAGAAAATAGTTTTTATTTAACTACCACCTCATTATAACACCTAATAACTATCATTCCTTAAGAGCTTCTAATGACCATACTCAAATTGGCCTAATTGTCTCAAAAATGTCTTTTTGGAGTTATTTTGTTGGAATCAGGCCTAAAACAAGATTCAAAACCATTGCATTTGATTACTATATCAGTACCAGAAGTTTATTTTGTAATAACACCCTATTTTTTTTATTTCACTAATTTGTTCTGGAGAACATCTTGTGTTTGGATTTGGCTAATCACTTCTTTGTGGTGTCCTTTAATTGGTCCTTTTATTCATAAGTTTCCTATTAACTGATTGTTAGATGGAGGGGCTTCACTAAATGGAGGTTCTACTTTTTTCACAATAATTTTTTATTGGTAGAAGTGAATGTTTCCTAATGTAAAACAGCCACATCAGGAGCACGTGGTATCCTATTATCCCATCATTAGTGTCTCATCATAATTTGGAAAGACTTCATCGCTGTGGCATGGAGGTAGCATTGTTTTTGAGGTAAGCAGCAATTGAATGGGGTCTTGAAAGAAGCCTTATCAAGAGGTTAAGGAAAGTGGTGCATCCAGGGGGAGGGAGGAGCAAGCACAGAGGTGTGGAATCATCACACAAGGCATGTGAAAACAAGTTCTGTTTTCCACTTCATCTCAGATTGAGACTAGATAATGGCCTTTAATTTGCAGCTTGAATTTTGAACTCAATTTCATTCACCATTACTTTTAGGATAATTACTTTTGAGACTGAAACATTCTATACTCTTGCTAAATATAGGTTTTGCTACTTATGTCATTCCCACCAATCAAGTTTTCTTTTTTTTTTCTGACCTAATGGAGAAGATTTACTATTTTTATCTTGAGAGAGATGTTTTATAGCCTGTGGTATGGAGGTCGAATCTACAAAGAGAACTTCCTGTTTAATATCATGGCCTGATCATTTAATAGCACATAAATAAAAGTCCTAGCAATGAAATTTGCTAACTTGCTCAATTGAATCAGTGATTTTTTAATGAAATAATTGACTTTAGGGTTCAAGAAGATATTTTATTGAATGCAGAACACTGTAGAATTTATCAGGTACATCCTGGAATAATGTTATATCTATTTTATTGAATTGGTGAAATTGACATTTGGTTAACAGGAAGCAGTAGGACCTGATAGGAAATCTAATTACTGACAGTTATACGAGAGGCTATTATTCAATTCGTGTCATCTGGGATGCACAGGGTTTGGTCATATTGATGATTTAAATTTTGGTAGGCTGAGAAATGAGTAAAAAGTAAGTCTATTTTATATAGAGTAAGTAAGTAGTTTCCTATGAGAAAGGTTTCTTCCCTGAAATATCTTCTTTTAATTTTGTTGTTGATGACTGAAATTTTACCATTAGTAAACAATTGACGTAATTTCATAATACACTTTACTAGCATTACTACTTGGCGTGTATCAGTTCTGGTGGGGGAGTCTACCCTTGAGAGGATATGTAGGTGTCAATAGAACAATGAGACAGGGATGGTCAAAATGAAGCAAAAGAAAAATTTTAGGAGAAATTAAGTCTCAAGAGCGGGACTCTGATCAAAGGAGTTGTTCTATGAGATCATTGCTTTGGTTGAGGTCAGATAATTCTTGATAACAGTAAATCATGATGTGTGTGGTCACAGGTGCTGTGTATATTTTTATGGCTATCATATTTAGTTGCTGCAGCTGGCAAAAGGTGAGAGTTGAAAGGATGAGCTTCATATATCTATTTGGTTGATAATTTGTCATGCTGATAAAGTGTAAACATAATCCATTCATGCATGTCCTGGCTTGTAAGGTAATGTCCATTGTGGATACAAATATTATAAAAATTCTTTCTGCAAGGTGAGGACAAAACATATTAATCTACCTCCTGGGGTGGTATATGGGTCCAAGAGTTCTGGTGTGGATAGAGACAAAGGGCTTGGTTTTTAACAGCATTTGCCAAAATGGAGAGATGGAACCATAAAGAAATAGGAGTGTAACAGGGTTCAGACAAGAGGGGGGCCCCAGATAGGGATTTGTAATGGGGTCCAGAAGAGCTTGGAGATAATTGGCTCCACACCACAGGGCCACACCGGCCCAGAATGCTGGCAGCTGTGGCCAATTGTGAGAGGAGACAGAAATAAGGCTGCAGAGAAAGATTGGCACTGGGATTTAAACCCAGGCGGGGTAGCCATTTGGCAACTCTTTTTGGGAACCACACGGCTTGGGTATCTTGTTGGGACCACGCGGTTTTGGTGAGTGGGGACCACGTGGCTTGGGTGAGAGTCAGGACCACGTGGCTTTGGAAGTGCTCCCTTTTTGCCACGTGGATGGTGCCAGGAGCCTGCTTGAAATATGGTACCCCAGACAGGGCAAAGGGAGAGGGAAGGACTGTGTGCGTTTATGCGTATTCCAAAGAACTTTAGTCTGTACAACTTCTAAATAAATAATTATTCCTTTCCTTTTATGTCTTTCCTCTGGTGGCAGGCAAAGCGAACCTGGTAAGGGGGAGGAACCCCTAGGGAAAAAGAGGGGTCTTTCATATCGTTCAGACCCCCCGCATCTGTTCTGTAATAGAACAGCCACAGTCAGATCTAGGAGTGACAGGACTGTGTGTCAAACCAAGGTGTCATCTAGCTCAGGAGTCAGCTGCAAAAGTGGCTTGTGTTTGGATGCCCCTGTATAAGCTGACCAGTGTGTACACCTGGGACAGGCACACTTGCTATAAGAGGACACCTTGGCGAATGTCCACTAGTGTGAGCAGTGCTATTCCATGCTAGTATCAAGGAGAATCACTTGCTGGTGTGTTAAACAATAAAACTTAATGTGAATGTCACCAAGATAAACTAGAAATTCACAAGGTCATTTAAACACTCAATTTAAAGTGTAGCTGTGCTTTAAGTAGTGACTTACCTTGTGTTCTATTCTAAATTGGTGTTTGGGGACATAAAAACATCCCAAACAAATAGCCACTGAATGCATTTTGGTGGTAGATGAGGAAGAGTTATTCCTACAGATTGGGATTTGAGCCAATATTTTTCTTAATTATAAACATAAAATGTGACTAGAATACACTCTCAAGCCATTCCACAATCAAATGGTTACCATAAATTTGTGAGCTGCTCAAACGTGATTCTGAATAGGCATGTCTATGATATAGGGGTAAAAAGACCAAGCTACTTGTAGAGTGAATGGAGAAATACAAGCGAGACAACAGGGGAGGTATGGATGTCCTGGTCTCCTATGGCACCATTTCAGGAGATAATCTGATACTTCGATAACGAATTTGATATTTCAGCAGTGATTAAATTGTAAGAAATACAAAGATACTTTTAATTTCTTTTCACAAGGAGGCTTCTGTTAGGAATCTCAGAAAACTCGAATGGTGGAGACAGGAGATAAAAGGACTCTCGTAGTTTACATCTGTTTCTGTGCTGCTGTGTCTGTGGAAACACGGACAGAAAACACCTTCCATGTGCTAACTTCCTCGTGCTTCTGTATTGTGCTAGCTTGAGCTTGTTTCTTATTAATAGCCGCAAAGTCATTTACCCATTCAATAAACATCTATTGCACATCTTCTCCACGTCACACAGTGTGCGACGAGCTGGGCATGAAGGTATAAAGGAGACACAGAGCTTGTTCTCCAGGAGCTCACAGCCCAGAGGCTGGTTTACAGCACGGTGCTTAGAAGGGCTACTGCTTGATATTGCCGATTTCAGATAAAAATAGAAAATATGCTATTCCTTCTCTTTCTCTTTCTCTCTTGTCTCCCTGTGATGCCAAGCTTCCAATCAGCAATAGTTATATGTTTCCAAGCTTCTATCAAAGAATATTTCTATTTTTATCCTGGCCAAGGCAGCTACCCAGCTCAGTCCTTCCCTTTTCTTTTCTTCCTTTTCCCTCCTTATCATTAGCTCCTAAAAATAAAATTGTTTTATTTACTGAAGCAAGTAGACCACTGATTTGCTTTCTTCTTCCTACCCTTCTGGACACGTTTTTTAATATAACAAACACACTTTATATAAAAAGGCATGATTTCTAAGTGTTCTCTTTATTATCCCTATTCACCAATAATAGAGATCAGGAGTATCTCATTTTCTGAAAAAGAGTGTGAGCTTTTGTATTTTACTTGATTCAAGCAAAAGAGTCACAGTTCCATAAAACTGATTACTTTTAGAAGAGTTTTGTAATATTTACTATTCCTTCCTCATATAAACGAAGGTTGCATTGGCAGAAAGGAAATTCATGTTTTGGAGGATTGGGTGACTTTCCCAAATGCCAGCGTGTCAAAACTGAAAAAGAGAGCACACACCACAATCCACCCAACTTTCCACAGAGGAAAGCAAGATGGATGTAGAACTACTTCCCTAAGTGGTAGACATCTGTTCACTCAGTCTTAGGTCTATTATTTGTTGTTGGTAAGACATCACCACCTCTGTGCTGAGATTTCTATTGATATTCTCTCAGTGGAGTGTTTCCTTTTGTTGTGTGGAAACGTGCTTAATGAAAGCAGTCTTTTGCTTTCTGCTGTGTCTCAGGAAAAACAACTTGAAAAAATCCAATAGAGAATTTATTTTAAAAAGCAGGGGAGCCTAATATTTTCCTTCACTGAGAACCTATACTGTTGTGAATTCTTCATTTACGTGGTTTAGTTGTAATGACCTGTGACAAGCTTCCATTGTTTAAACACCTTGTCCTCACATGAAGACTCATGTCTATAATAAACCCCTTTAAACCTAGTCGGTCTCTCTGGGTCCTTTGAAGATGCTTTGAACATTCTATTAAGAAGACATGATTCATCTCCAGTATATCACAGTCACTGAGCTCAATATTAGTAAATATATATGAAAGCTTCAGTTAAATCAATGGAAACAAAACCTCTTAAATAATTCTGTAAGTTAGGTATTTATAATTTGATATCCTTTCAGCCTTCCCTGCTAATGCATTAATTTTCTTCTTTTGATGGTGTGACCTTTCCTCTACTCGGTAATCTAGAGGTGATGAAACAGTATTTTAACAACTGTCATTTCTTTTTACATTTTATCCTCCAAAAATATGTCTTACATGTTCATTTTAGATAAAGGAGGACTTGTAAAATATTAAGCATTCTACTCTTTTATATACTTATACTCTGCAATTTTAAGAACAACACTCCTTCCTTTTTAAAACCTTGGTTTATGGAGAGAAATTTTTTAAATGTATATTTTTTTCATAGCAATGTGCCATCAAAGTCTTTTTAAAGTCTAAAAATATTTTAAGTTTAAACAATGCACTTTAAAATTAAAGCTTATAAAAAGATGTTTGTTAAAGTAAAATAGGAAAAAAAGTTTAAGTACACAAATAAAATTTTAGTGAGATACATATCTGACAATTATATAAGAACATGTAGTATTAAAGCAATACACATTGTTTATTTTATTGCAAGTGTAAATTGAGACCGTCTATTGAAATATAATCTGTAGGCAGTGTTACACTCCTTTTTGCACACATAGATGTGTTATAGTTTGTGGAGTACCTTCTTGAGGCCCTGATTGGAAAGGATGGGTTGGCCAAAAAGTCTATTTAGTTTTTTTCCACAAAATAAAAGACACATTTTTCATTTGCACCCATACTTTATTGATTTGATATTTTAAGTATATTGGCTATCACCTGTGTGGTATAGCATTGATTGTTCTCAATTAATGACTCAATTAGATCCCTATCAACTTCAACTGCTCTACCCAACTGTGAAGCATCCATCAACAAGAAATCTCCAACACAAAACTTCACAAACCACTTTTGACTTGTTCAATCAGTCACAGCACCTTGTCGCTTTTCTTCCATGTTCAATATTAAAATGGCTACACAAAAATTCACCAATCTTGATTTTTTTTAAATGCATGCTGATAGGACAGCTTGTCATGATACAATCTAACATAATTGTTTTGAATAAAGTTAAAGACAACTAAGTGCTACAAGAGCCATCATATGGAAAAAAACAAACGAACTTTCTGGCGAATCCAATATTTAGTCTTAACCAGAGTTCTCCAGAAATCAGAGCTGGCGGCATAACTTTTCAGGGTAATGCCTTAGTGGGAAGTGTAATTGAAGAGTGGTGGTAGTGAGGGAAAAGAAAGGAGAGACAGGGAAGGAGAAATAGCAAATACTAGGTGGTTCATTAACAAACTGGCATGACTTCAAGAAAAAACACAGCGAGTTGCTTGATCATGTGGATGAGATAAATTGTAAAGAACCACTGCACTTTGGAACAATCTCACAGAGGGAGGAAGGAAGAGGGAATCTGTTCGCTGTCTCTCATGGTCCTCTCCTTCACTTCCAGGTCATGCCACCTGACACTTTTTGGCAACTGCTGGGGAAGCTAAATCTCACAACCCATGACATGGCACTCCATCTGAGTGTCAAAGAGTGGGAGAAGCCAGAACCTTGAGTTGGGCTTGAGGCTTGGAGCTGTAGCAGCTCCTGCCTCAGGGGGTATAATAGAGGCCAGCACAGCCCCACCCTAACTCTCAGGGTACAGGGGAGTGGCAGAGGAAGCTGGTCACACTATTAGGTGAGGCAACACAATGCTCTCGAGGAGCTGGGGGACCAGAGGGCAGGTGAGTTTGTACAAGCCTGGGAAAACACACAAATCAGGTCCAGGACAGTCCTCCCCTGCTCTTACCCTTTTGTGACACTGCCAAATGGAACTTCCATTTTCATAAGAACAAGATACCCTCATTCCAAGAGGTGTCATAGAGGGGAGATATAAATCCAGCCAATCATACATTTTCCTTAAATATGGTAGCCAACCACAATCTCTGAAGAGGATTAAAAGAGGCTTAGTAAATTGAACTACAGTCTTCTCTGCTGTTGCTTATCCTGCTACTGTAATTGATATTCACGATCTTTCTAAGGGTTCTTACCTTGAGGACCCTCCTCAAAGTAGGGGTCTAAGTTTTGCCTTGTTGGGATGTGATTGCTTCTTGCCTACTGACAGGTGTCACTGAAAGTGTAAGAGAAGTCCCAGTGAATTCCCTGGGTTTTAGGTGCACTTCTCTCTGGCCAATTGCATTGTCATCCTAGCTTGCTATGTTAATTAGGATCAACTCCTAAAATGCTGCATTCTCTTTTTCCCCTGCATGTCCACTGACATGAGGAGTTCAAATTGGCTAAGTGGCTGTCACAGCCTCCAATTCAGTGGAAATTTCAATACATCCTCTGACAGAAGGAGGTAGCACCCCCACTCTGAGGCCTAGGATTTCTAACTTTATGTTTTCAGTTTCAGAAAGCACGAGTTTTGCTAGGGGGGTCTCTGGGAGTGATGGAGGAAAGGATTCTTAATTCCATCTGCACATATTCCAGCCATTAGGCCATGGTTTAAATGCAGATACTGCATGCTGGAAGATAGTGCAATGATCCTGAAATGTGTTTTCCCCAAGCTAGTGCTTTAGTTGAGCTTTGTCAGACTGTTTTACTTTTATCAGGTCAGGCTTCTAGCAAAGCTCCCATAGTCATGAGCCCTTTGTCTTAACTAATAGTTTTTTTTTTTTTTTTAAAGATTTTATTTATTTATTTTCAGAGAGAGGAGAAGGGAGGGAGGAAGAACAATGTATGGTTGCCTCTCACATGGCCCTCACTGGGGACCTGGTCTGCAACCCAGGCACGTGCCCCGACTGGGTATCGAACCAGGACCCTCTGGTTCCTAGCCCGCGCTCAATCCACTGAGCTACACCAGCCGGGCCTGTCTTAACTAATACTTTTAAAAAATGAATCTCATGGTTTAAAGTAGTGTTATGGGGGTACCATATTGAAGTAGCAGGCATTAGACCAGCTTGAATAGTGCTGGTGGGGTCCAGCTTTCTTGTGCCGAAAAGAGACATTTACATTGAGTCCACATGTTGCTGGAGTTGCTCCAACAAGACTCTTTGGTCCCAGAGGGCAGAGTGTGGGCGCTGGGGCTGGATCGGCTCCTGCTGCAGTGGCACAAGCAGACCTAGCCAGAGCCTGGTCCTCATTTTAGGAAAGACTGAGACACGACAGTGCTAAGAGGCTAGGCCTCGTGGCAGGAACTGAAGCTCTACACTGAGCACATGGCAAAGGACCTGGGAGGGAGGTAGAGCTAAGCAAATCTAGGGAGTGAGGAACATAAACTGGGGTTGCTACATGTTCTAAATACATTTTCATTGATTATAATCCTACATAGTTTGTGAAATGGATAGAAGTCAAGAAGATATATATTGTTGGTTTCAGACTTGCCTTTCCAAGAACAGCATCCAATTCAAGTGCAATTGACAGAGCTAGCTGCAACGCCAAGTTCTCCCATGTCCTCCTCGCCCTCACTTTCCAAGCTTGGTGGTGTGGTTTATTGGCACAGTGGGAACTGCTGAAGTTTAGGTGTTAGGACAACTGGTTCCTGTCCGAGATCTGTCACCAGATAGCCAGGTGACATTAAATTCCTCTTTTTAAAAATCTTTTCTGGCTTCAGAGTCCTTCCCTAAAACAAGGGGTAGCTAATGTCTCATTCAGTTTCCAATCTTATGAGCTGTCCTAAAACCAGGTTATATTGAGGAGGACGCCCTCTTCAGGCTTACTGCTGTCCTCAGGATCTTTTCTGCAATTTGAAGGAACTGATACTCGGTGGAGAAGGTATTCTGTGGTGGAGTGTAGACAGGAGCTTACATGCAAAAAGATGGAAACATATTAAGAACAGAAAACTCATAGACACAGACAACAGTATGATGATTACAGAGGGAAAACGGGACGGGGGGCAGGTGGGTAACTAGGGATGGAAGGAGCCTTGACTTAGGATGGTGAACACACAGTACAATACACAGATGATGTATCACAGAACTGTACACCTGAAACCCATATAATTTTATTAACCCATGTTACCCCAATAAATTCAATAAAAATTATAGAAAATTGATCTTATGAATATTATTAAAATGAATATTACTACACAAAGGTGATAAATATGGACATACAAAAGTAACAAAAGTTTAAAAAAAAAACAAGAAAATAGGCTCAAACTAGTGTCTTCAATACCACTCATTCTTACTCTTTTCCAGTAAACAGTGCTAAGGCATTTATTCTGAAAGCACTTTTCTTATGCGCTGAAATGTTTGGAGGTCACCCGCAGTGGGCACCTCTGCAGCTGTTTGGCAGCGAAGCGCCTTGGCCTAGGATCCCTGCAGCCCTTCTCTCTGAACCGCTGCCTCATTACGAAGGAAGCTGTCATGTCGACCCTCGGGTTCTGTTTCTTGAAACAACCACTGATGGGACAGCCTAGGTTTGGCTCATTGCTCATTACATATTTTTGTTGAGCAGAGTCTTCACATTACCTTTTAGCTTCTCATTATCATTTAATATTCCCTACATTCAAGTTAAGTCAGTCTAGAAAGATGGAGAAAAATTATGCAGTGACTCTCTCCTCTCTTTCTTTCGCTCAAACTCCTTGGCTGGGCAAAGAGGGTTACAGTGATAATAAAATAACTGGCTTACCATTGCTATGGGCATTCTTTTCTCACTTTGTTTTCACTACTTAGGCCTCTAGGCTTTTCAGGTTTTTAGTGAAATAGATTCTTTAGCATTAAATCAGATTATCATCACTTCTGCTAAGCTCTGAGATTTTCTAATTTTTAGTAGTTTATACCCACTCAACACATCTCTCAGCAATTTTTCATCTTTTGTTTCTTTCCAGTCATCCACTGACTTTTTTATTTATTTAAGTAATCATATTTTTAAAGTTCTTTCTTGTTCTTTGATTGTTCCTTTTTCACTGAAGCTTACTTTTGGTTTATGGGCAATAAAGAAAACATTAAGGATAATAACTAGGTTTATAAACATATGGACATTCATACTTCTTATTTACTCAAATGTTTCCATTTAATGGGCTCTTTGAGTCTTTACAGTGGACACTGCGGTGCGCTGCCCAGAGGCCCGCGAGGGAAGGAGGGCCTGCTGCTCCGGCTGTGAGAGCGCCGCCTGCGGGCCGGCGCGTTCAGCTCTTGGACCTTGTCACGTGCAGCTCTTAAATGAGAGTGGGATTATTTTCTCTCAGGTGTACTCGTGGTAAACATTGGTCCTTAAAGCCTCTGAAGTCATTCTTCCTCTTTGTGATTTTATAATTCTGTTTGAAGTGAATTTTCAGAATGCCAGTGCTACTATGTCTACTACTACTACCTAATGTTTATTAATCACTTATGTGTCAGAAGCTGTTAAAAGGACTTGAATATGCATCGGATAATTCAATCTGTACAACCAGCCTACGGGATAGGTATTATCAGCATCTCCAGTTATATGGCTGAGGATACTAGGACTTAAATTAGGAAATTTGCTTCAAATCATCATAGTGAGGCTGTGGACCCATCCTAGGCGGTCTGACTTTAAGCACACATGCTGAACCATTTCACATTCTACCTCTTGATACTAGGGGACAGAAATATATTCCAACAAAATTTGTGTGTGTGTGTGTGTGTGTGTGAAGAATCTGTACTATTATGGTATCTATGCCTGTGATTTCCTTCAATGTAAAAAAGAAAAACTAATTAAACTAGATATAGGAAATACAGGTGCATAATTATGGCAATACCCCTTTCTAATCTGCTACATTTAGAAGAGATAAGTGCTATAAATATTGTTCAAATTTAACTTTTGCCTGTATAGCTGTGAAGTTGTCACATGTGTGTATGTGTTTTTAAGACTAGAAGTACTAAATTTTCACTACTCTATGATTGGCTTTTCAAAAAAGCTATATATATATGGAATTAGTCCTGTTAAAACAAATCAATGAACAAAAAAGTTTACTACAACAGTTTTAAATACTTTATGTTTCAAAAGCAGTAGGTTCAAATCCAAAACTGATATGGCATTTTTATTAAAAATGTCTCAATGCTTTGTTTTCATGGTCAAGTGAATGACTAAATTTTCAAGATTTATTTTCTTCCAAGATTTTTACTATTTAAGACAAATATTTTTATTAAAAAATTAAAGAATGTTTGCAGTAGAAGAGATTCTGACTGCTTTGTCCCTACAGGTCCTTTGTTAAAAATGATTTTGAATAGCAGATGGTGAGATTCAGACAACGTAGGGTTCAGTCTATTCTTTATCATTACTCATTACTTAAAATGAAGAAAGCCCGAGTTTAGGAAAGGAAGAAAGATAATAAGTTTACAGTAATTTTATCTCACATTTCCCCCTGCATGTGAGTAGGATTAACTGTGTCATTACAGTGTTGAGATGAATTTCATGTCTCTTTCAGGCATATGGTATTTTGTTGGATCAAGTGGTTGGCTTGCCCTCAACTCTCACATACTTTCCAAGCTGCTTGGATTTCAGAGGAGCTCAATAAACTTTAATTTTTAAAAATAAAAATGAGGCAATGGTTGAAAACATTCAAAATTTCCTCCTTTTTCAGTCAATAATGCTTATTTCAAAACCACTCTATGCAGAAGATTTCTTGATGGCATAAAGTTTAGAAGGGGAAAAGTGGATACTGTTATTTTCATTTAATTACTGCAATGTACACAATGCATTGGGATCTGCTATTTGGATAATCATTTTCAGAACGGTTAGAAGAGACAAAGTAAATATCTTTTAATGAGGTCTATAAAATCTCACCTTTTCTTTGAATCTTTTTTCCATTTAAGAAACAGAGGTGACAAATTCATTTTTTAAAATTGAGATATAATTGACATTAACGCTCTAAGCTTAAGGTATACAAAGTGTTGATTTGATTAATGTATACATTGCAATATAATTATCACCATAGCATTAGCTAACACCTCTATCATGTCACATAATTTATCTTTTTTTCCTGTGCTAAGAACAAGTAAGAACTATCCTGTTAGCAATTTGAAGTTTCTGACACAGTATTCTTGGCTATAGTCACTGTGAAGTACATTAGATCTCCAGAACTTGTTTATCTACCAGTTGAATGTTTGTACCCTTAAATAAGCTCTCCCCAGTCTTCTCTCCTCTAAGCCCTTGGTAATCATCATTCTATTCTCTGTTGATACAAGTTAAACTTTTTTAGATTCCACAGGTGGCAAACACAAGGCCCACTGGCTGAATCCGGCACCTTGTTTGTTTCTAACTGGAGGCAGCACGGAGCTCCTGGCCCTAGTTAAGGAGTAGTTACATTTATACAGTCCTGAAATTCCATTCGGCCCTTTGAAGGCAACCACAGAGGCTGATGTGACCCCTGGTAGAAATGAGTTTGACACCTCTGCTTTAAGGACTGCATTTGTAGCATTCCATACTTTTTGGTGTGCTATGTTTCCATTTTCATTGGTTGAGATACTTTAACATTTTCCTTTTGATATCTTCTTTGACAGAATTGTCATTCAGGAGTTTCCACATGCTTGTAAAATTTCTAGACTTTAGCACAGGGGTAACAGGGAGCATGTCATTAAGGCACGTCACTTAGATTTATGCCTGGGGAAGAGAGGGGGGAATCAGCTGTGTAAGGAGATGTTCACTGTGATGTAGGCCTAATGAGAGCCTCAGCCACTTACAAAGGGAGCTCTAGAACTGGAGTGACTCTTCAGAATTGTCTTAGGTTAGGACACCTCAGCCACACATGAGATGTGGGAAACTGTGGGCAGGGGCACAGCTGTGTGGATGGGGGCTCTGGAGCCTACAGGGCTGGCAGCTGACAGGTTGCCTGCTGACTGTACTCACAGTTTGGGTAGTGAGCCCTTCTTTGATGGGAAGCTGGGCAGCAAACCACAGTGTTCACATAAAGACTGAAAAACCTGTCAAAAACAGAGACATTTCAGTTAAATAAGAAATACTTATAAAAAATCTACAGGAGAATTTGTACCCAAAAATCAAGAACAAGCTTCAAAGAAAAAAGAGACAGATAACAAGAGAGAAATTAAAAGTATGTTTACTTAAATGAAAATGGTTCAGTGGATTACTGAGAAATAAAATAGACTTGTGAGGTTACCAAGCTCATTATTTGAAAAAAGCTGAGAATATAGAGCTAAGCAATAAAAATATTTTTTAAAAAATATGAGAAAAGCTAAAATACATGGATGAAGGAATGAACCATTAAATTAAAGAACAACAGCAACAACAAAACACCCACCTAAGTCTGAAGAAAGAAATCATCTGTAAATGGAAAGGATCCACAAAATTCCAAGTGTATTTAATAAAAAGAAAAATATAATTGAAACAAATCCCCAAAGCATGTCTAGATACAATGTGCTAAAATTTAAGACTTGCAGGACAAAGAAAATTCTAAAGCCTTTTGAAGAGGAACAGCATAAAAAAGTAGGTCACTACCAAGGGATGAGAATTACTCTGGCATCAATGGAATCAGAAGAACATGGCAAAATTTCTTCAAACTTTTTTTAAAGATTTCATTTATTTATTTTTAGACAGAAGGGAAGGGAGGGAGAAAGAGAGGGAAACAGCAATGTGTGTTTGCCTCTCACGTGCCCCACACTGGGACCTGGCCTGCAACCCAGGCTGTGCCCTGACTGGGAATCGAACTGGTGATCCATTAGTGCACAGGCCAGTGCTCAATCCACTGAGCCATACTAGCCAGGGTGTTTCTTCAGATTTTTGAAGATATTAAACTCAGAATTTTTTATCCAACTATGTAATCGATAAAATATAAAAGCAAAATAAAACATTAAGACACAATAGTACTTGGAACATTTACCATCCATGTCCTCTATGTGTAAAATATTCTCAGGGAATAAATACTCCAGGAAAATTACAAACACACCAACATGAACACACAAAAATGCAACGGGATACAATAAATAAAGGCAGCTGAACATATCTAAGGAAAATAAAGAAAATCAGAAAAAATTAAAAATTAAAACTAGATGCATAGTTGTTTTTCTTTTATGGGGAAGGGGATTATAATTATCTTATTTAAGTTTCAGTTACAGTACTTACTATTATCAAAAATAGTGGGGAATAAACAAATAATGTCTCACAATGGTAAATCAAGGATTTAGGCATTTGGATACTATTCAAACTTAAAAGGAAAACCATTCTAAGAACTACATGTAATAATATAATGAAACAAAATGAAAAAGTGGCAGGAATGGTAAAATATAATATAAATATTCATCTTTAATAAAGGGTATCAAGAGACACTATTTAATGTCATAAACTGTGAAAAGGGAGTTTAATTATATTACTTAGAATTGTAATGGCAGTTCCAAAAGACCAAAAATCAGAGATTTAGAACTCAGGGAGAAAGGTAAGAGAGATATTACTTATTTTATATTCTTTTGTGTGGCAATTATTTTTCTAGCATATGAGAAATTATTTATATTATGTAAAAGTGAAATAGTTAAATAGATGGTGGTATTTCCATATATTTGAATAATATTCAACAATTGGCTCAAAAGTTGGGAACTGTTTGCAAACAATTTTAAGATATTAGTTTTAAAAAGCAATGCAAGTGAGTATGTTATGGACAATAGAAATAAATATCTACTCTAGTGGTTCTCAAATTTCAATGTACATCAGAAATACCTGGAAACCTTGTTAAAAATGCAGATTATTGGCCTCAAAGTTTTCAGATTGAGGCCAATACATTTAACACATTTAACATTTTTCACATTTAACACATTTAACATTACTTTCAGTAGATACTTGTGTTGCTAGAACAGAATCACTCTTTGATAACCACTGATCTATTGAATGAATGAGCATAATTATCATAATATAAGTCATTGTAGTATTTTGTAAATGGGCTGTTATGGCTTTTTTTTTGAGTTCAATGTATACATATGTATTTAATTAGACAGAAAACTTATAACAGTTTTAAAAGACAGATTTCAAAAGATTTATTATATAAAAATACAAAGTAAACCCTTGTGGGTATATTCCCATCTCATAAATAATTTACTTTATTCTATCTTAAAAAAAGTAGTATATAGGTGTTTGGAACCATGTATGTGTAATATTAAACATAAAGCAAATTTATGTCAATTGAATCATACAGTATCATCAAGTTCTATATTAAATTGAAGATGGATTTACAATGTGAAGACCGAGACCCTAAGATGCAATAAAATCACAGTAAGAAATATTGGAACCTTAATAAATTAAATGTTTTTTAAATGACCAGTATATTATTAAAACAATGATGCAGGACCTATATAAAGAAAAGTACAAATTTGGAGCAGGAACAAAGAGGAAAAGAACACACTGGGAGGCTTATCAAGCTTCTGAGTGGAAAGGTGCTGGACTGCAGTCTCTTCCTAAATTCATCAATAAAAGTTAAGTAAATTCAATAAAAGTCTCAGTGCATTTTTCCTGAAAAAAAA